>PVJI01001547.1:0-92806 GCA_004026765.1 Micronycteris hirsuta | reverse complement strand
GTATTTTGTTTTAACAGTTATATTTTTATTTGGAAATTATTAAAATAAGTATAAAAACCACATCGAGCCCATGATCTCATGGATGTTATTGCTTCAGATGGATTTGTTAAAAAAGTTCACATAAAGAAAAATATTAAATAACAAGGGGTATGAGTAGAAATGGCAAAACTTTTGTGTTGGTGTTTGCATGACTGTGTACCTAGTCTTCCAAATGGCTCCAGTGGTTCTCATCGCCTGGTGTCCGTGTCCTTGTAAAACTCCCTCCCACGCTGACTAGGGCTGATGTGCAACAGTAGGCTCTTGTAACCAATAGGCTATTGTGGAAATGAAAGCAGTATGACTTCCAAAGCTAGAGCAAGCCATTGAGGCTTCACTTTGACCTCTGATCATTTGTTCTGAGGAGAGTCAACTGCCCTGCCATGGGAAGCAGCCCTACGGAGAGTCCCCTTTGCTGAATAACTGAGGCCTCCTGCTAACTGCCAACAAGGAACCAAGGCTCCTAGTCCATAGCCAGGTGAGCGAGCTGACATCTTGACTGCAAGCTCGCATGATATCCGGGGCTAGAACCATCTCCGCTAAGCCACTCTTGAATTTCTGACCCACAGAAACTGTGTGAGATAAAACATGTTTATTGTTACGATGTTAAATTTGGGGGACATTTGTTAAGTGGCAGTATGTAACTAACAACAGATAAAGAACACCAGGACCAGTGGCACAGATCCCATTTACCATTCTTCATAGGCTGCTTTGTTTTTCTCCTCTTTCCTGAAGCTTCTGTTACACAGAGCCAAACTGAGACCTAACGCAGTGTACCTGCTGCAGCTGCTTCCTGCTGAGCCTGCACATGGCACCTCCTATCTGACAAAGTGTTCACTACCACTTATTCCTCTGACAATGAGGGGGTTCTAGGCTTTTCATGGATGCACACTCTGTAGCCAAGAGAAATACAGTGCTGGCCAGTATTAGTCTGAGAGATGTGAGCTGAAGTTCTGAATCTCCAATGCTAAATGACTTGCTGTTTTTCTTCTTTTTCTGTTTCTAAAAGGATCTCAAAGCAGATGCTTGTGTGTGATTTTATAGTTTTCCTGGGCCTCTAACTGGGTCCATGGTAAATTCAGAGCTATTGTTACAGTTGTTGCTTAATGCTTTTTTTTTAAATCCTCACCTGAAGACATGTTTATTGATTTTAGAGAGAGGGAAAGGGAAGGAGAGAGAGACAGGGAGAGAAACATGGATGTGAGTGAGAAGCATCGACTGGCTGCCCCCTCTACGCGCCTGGACCAGGGACAGAACCAGCAACCTTCTGGTTTACAGGACCACGCTCGAACCAACTGAGCCACACTGGCCAGGCCTCAATGCTATTTTTATAACAACTTAAAAATATACATTAAATATTTTCTTATTAATTAGCTTTCTCCTTATGTCAGAAGAAGCAGGTTGCTTTAACAAGTTCCCTGACACATTGGTCCAGGCTCTCACCTTCACTCAGAAGGCTTGCTGGGAAGGTTTTCCTGATGCTGCTGTGTCCTTGGAGTAGGGAGCAAAGAGCTAGTGAGAAGAGAAAGGACAAAGTAAGAAGAATTCAGCTCCTTTTCTATATTTACTCACATATTCTCACTGACTTTTTTTATTTCTCAATTAGTTTCTCGTCATCAGTGGAAGTTTCTTATTAGGTTTTGGGTTTGCATGTTGAAAATTAGTTTGGTTTCCACTATGTTCTGCTGTGTCAGCATTTCCTTAATTACACCCCACCACTGGCTGTCTCCCAGATGACTGCTAAAATTATATATCATGGGATTTAACTACAGACCAGACACAGTGTTTTTTAATCTTCACTAGAATTCCTTCCAAATAGCTAAGGAGCTAATCACCCCAGCTCTACTTTCCTTTGTCTCTAGTCTGGCCCTTTTCAAGTGCCTCTCTTTCAACAGAAGTTGTTTTACCTTTTAAAATTTCCAGCTGCTTTTGGTTCATGGTTTTGGGGAAAAGGAACCAGGCCTGCATTTCTCCATAATCCCATCGGGAGTCTCCATGAGCCAGTCTCACTAATACTTGGCAGGATGTTCTGACCTACAGACACATTACTTGCCATGTAATAAGTTTACTGAAACCCAAATTTGTGGATATCTAACTCCCACACTATCATTTCTTGGTTCCAGCTCAGGAGTCATATTTTTAGTGCCCTCCTCACAAACCAAATGAAAGCAAATATTGGTAGACATGTAAATTAAATGTGCCAAGAAGGCTAACTTCTAGTTCTGGTTCTAACCATGATCTGGGTGAATCTCATCTCTCTCCAGGTGCCAGTCATTTCATCTGTAAAACAAGAAGGTTCCAGCAAATGATTTGAGATCACTCCCAGCTGACATGGAGCCTCTGGAACAGAGATGGCAGCTCAAGACACCCCCCATGCTTCCTACGGAATCCTGTTCTCCCAGCTCTTCGCCTTGTTCTTGCTCGTCGGCTCTTTTCTTGTCCGCGATCATCTCTGCACGGTTCCTTTTTTTGGATTCCCCATCCTTTATTTCTCCCTCTGAAGCCTTTACAATGGCAAGAGGGCATGATAGAGAGACTGGCCAGCTCTTTATAGGAATAATGCTCTTCTAGAGTGCTTGGAAAATAGACCTGTAAAAGGCCTTCTAGGAAAGTGTCACCCAGTCCTTCTTTATGTGCTTATCTTTTTTTTTTCCTGGAAAGCTCTCCTTTAATTATTTAGTTACTAATGACAAATGAGCTCTCCATATAAACAGTCATATATTCCCTGCTTCAGCCCCAGCACATAGGCTATTGTTGAACCAAATAATACTTGCAGTTGTTGGTATCAACTCTAGTTCAATATACTAAGATAATTAATGAAACCAGAATGCCTTTCAAGGAAATCTGTGTTTTGAAGAAGTATGCCTCCAAAGACATCAGAACAAATTAGAAATAGCAGTGGTTCAGAAAACACTTAATGTAGTCACATTAAATTGTCCTCTGTGTGATATAAGGCAGAAAGTCAGAAAGAAAAAATTCCTAGACAGAGGAGTATCTAATAAACTTCTAAATAGTTTGCAGCTGTGTGGCATGTGGCATGACTGGATAAACAAACTTAGCCAGCACATTTGTTTGGAGAATTCTGGCTATAATTGCACTTCACATCTCTTTCTGTGGTCAGACACAATGTCGAAATCTTAGGGGTGCTTCTGGATGACCAGGCCATTTTAGGTTATGGAAATTCCTCATTAATTTGAGGTCTATAAGTACAAACTTTTTGAATCTAAAACTGATTTAGTTTTTCAAGTAGGAGTGGTTTATGAGAAGAAATATTAAGTGAAATGAAGGAAATATAAATTAAATTAAAAAAATTAAAATTCATGACTTATACTTTGTAATTTGGTTTAAAGGAAAGAATGGACTCTTCAACTTTATTAACTAAACTATGTTTGTGTATTTGAATGGTGCTTTGAAAGTACATTGTTTATTTATTAACTAAACAGTCCTTTGAGGCCATTATCAAGAGACTATACATTTAAAAGATTAACAGGATTGGTATAAACTCAATTATTTGCACTTCTTTTATAGATACCTAAAATATAGAGGCATGGCTCACTTAAAAATTATGTTTCTGGAAAGTTTTGCAATTCCAGAAAAAAAGAAGAATTATCCTGAAGTACTTAATTTATAGAATTGATATGTCAAAGTGAAATTGTTCGGAGGCTGCTGTCCCCTGATAAGCGAATGTAAGTCACAAATTGTGACCCTGCTGTCAGCTCAGGGACACCACTGAAAAATGTTTCTATTTTTATAACTAAAATTTTAGTTTGGAGGCCATTGCAAGCAGAAGTTTAGAAATGTATTTTCATGTTTCTCCTAGTTCTTTATTTAAAAAGTTAATTTTTAATTTCATGGGATTGTCAGGTAACATGCTTTTTTGATGCATATGAAAGGAATTTGTGGTTGAATACATAACCTCTGAAAATCTAAGTAATGATAATGGAAGTCAGTGATGGATAGAACAAATTTAATTTCTATATAATACTTTAAATACAGAGGATAACCTCAAATCCCTATATGACACAAGACATAGTTCCCTTACCACAAAAATTACACCTTCCAAATTTTTCTCTTATAAGGAAAAATGTCAAACATTTGGGAACTGCTTAAATAAATTGTGATTCAGCCATATAAGGAAATATTATTCAACTCTTCAATATATATAGTAAATCTGTGTTTGGTGTAAGAGTCTTCAATTTATGTTATTCGGTTAAAAAAACAGATTTCAAATATTTTACATATCGAATTCTATTTTGGAGGAAAATTCTTCTCTTTAGGCATAGAAAATTTTTGAAAAATATACAAAAATCATATAGTAGATAGCCTTCATAATCAAATAAAACAAGCTATTTCTATTTCAGAAATTATAAACAAAAACCTCAAGGCACTAGCAACATCTCATTTAGTAGTCACAGAGGCTGTGATACACACATTACTAGGACTTTTGTTTTTAAAGAGATGAGGTACACATGTCATAGTTTGAAAAACTGCAAAATAATGCCCTTGTCTTTCCAGTCCTCCCACACCTCCTTTCACACTCCTCGCCAAGCTGGCAAGCACCCTTCTTGCTCTTAAGAAATGTCGAGGGAGACGGGAATGATACCTTGTTTGAACGGATGTTCATAGATTCTACCCTGAAAATAAACGTCATTATATCATTGCACATTGAAAAGACCCTGGATAATATTATAGTGCATATTTTTATACATGGAGAAAATGTCTCAAAAACTCTAACTGCCTCATCCATTATCAGTCAAAAATGATCTGAAAACAAACTGGAAATGCAAACTCAAAAATCTATGATCTTCGCAGTGTACTAGGAAGCACTGCAAAGCATTTCAAATTTCTATTGTACTATACTAGGTACCACGCAAATTCATGCAACATGCCAGAATTATACAGGCATATTGCCCTAGACATTTTAGTCTATGTAAATTAATACACATTTACCTCATTTAAACAGAGTTATAAAGGTAAAAAAGAATGAATATTATACATAGAATTTTACAAATAGATTACTATTAAATGATTTGGGAAAAGAGCTATAAGTTAAAGTGTTCATTTTAAATCTGTTCTAATTATGTACCAAGATAATTTACTTAGAAGACTATATCCATGCTGTTAGTTAAATATATTCTACTTACTTTCCTTGGTCTAAAATATTGACCAGAAGGGTTTATTTCAAACCTTAATAGTATAGGACTTGACCAAGCCATAATTATGAATTCAAAAAAATTTGTCCTCAGAACCCATTCATTTTCCTTTAGCCTTCAAATCTTATTTCCTAGACATAGGGACATATGTCTTCTTCCTCCACAGGAAGGTTGGTTCTGGCCAAAAAATTATTGTTAAAGTACATCACTTGGCAATTCTATATTATTGGCCCAGATGTCATTACAAATTTTGCCTATTTTAAATTAGTTATCCTGTCTTAATAGGGTTTGATTTTTCATCATGTTGCTTTAGATATTGCATGGAAATAAGCCACTGAAGCATTTCATGAACACCCAGGTAACATTTTACAAAATATTTTATACCTTTAACATAAATTACATGGACATGTGCCATTAATTAGAAAAATGTCTAAGCAATTACCAGCAATAGCTCACATTCCATATATAGGAGGAAATGGAAGCTCAAAGAGTATCATTATTCAAGGATCAAAAACTAAAAAGTAACAGACCCAGAATTAGAAATTATATCTCCTAAATCTTCATGTACTTCTTCCTTCCCCTGGCTTCATTTCCACCCTATGGCAATGCTGCATCTGCTCTGTTGGGCCAGAGAAAACAAGTGGCTAAGATTAGTCCTCCAGGGTAGGTTGTCTGCTGTCTATGGGATACTCAGAAGCTAGTGGTTGCTGAATTCAGTCTAATTAACAAGGCAGTTCTAAATGTGTACTAAGGATGTGCCTCATGCTATAGGCTGTATCCAAAGCCATCGTTTAATTGAGTGGTTATGGCAATCTTTCTAAATCATTGCAAATTATTAAGCAGCATGTGGTACAACTGGGACCAGAAAGGCTCAAGTGTAATAAATGATTTTCCTTTGAGAGAGTCATTTCTTCATATCATGGAAGTAATTCATCAGGGAAATAAGAGAAACTTCGACTGTAGCAATGAAGCATATTGAAAAAAATCTCTTATACATAAAATCCTTTACTTCTTGTCTGAATCAAAGCAGAAACCAAAGATCTATTTCCCAAAAAGTTATCAAAACTATGTAAATTCATTTTTAAAAGAATTATTCTTTGAGTCATTATTTATATTGTGGCAGAAAACCAGCAATTATTTTCCATGAAGCGCTTTAAATTTCAATGTGCAGTGTATTTATTAATTCAAACTTTATGCTTAAAAAAATCCAAAAAAAGAAATAAGCAAACTTAAAAACCTCAAAGGAAAACTTAGAAAGTATGCTATTGTTGGTGTTTAGAGAAATATAAAACAAAAGTTTGAAAATCCAGGTAATTCATGAAATAATGATTTAAAAAGTAAATAAGGTATCAGGAATAAGCCTGTAGTTACTGAACTAATGGTAATAAGCCAAGAACGAGGACGTGAAGAATCTAGGGCTACCTCGCCCTAGTTACCCTGCAAGCCTCACGGCTTGAATAAAACTGACGACAGCCTCCCTCTCCTTCCTTTTCCCGCCCTTCGAGCCCACGTGGGTCGTGTCTGTCATATTTTCGTCTGTGTGCACAATTTTGAAGCATGTTGTTTTTGCTGCATATTAGTCCATTAATACTTTTTCCTGAGTAATAATTATAAGTGATTATCTAAAAAATTCAAGCTGCATATTTTTGGTTATTCTATTACTTCAGCAACTTCCTTCCTTCCTCCCTCCCTCCCTTCCTTCCTTCCTTCCTTCCATCCTTCCTTCCTTCTTTCCTTCCTTCTTGTATTCTTTTACCATACCATTTATTGCCCTTTATGTCCCCCTCCTGCGACAATCACCCCACTGTTGTCCATGAGTGCTTTTTCATTTTTGCTCAACCCCTCCAGCCCGCAACACACCCCCCACCCATAGCTGTCATCTTGCTCTCTGAGTCTGTCTCTATTTAGCTTGTTAGTTCAGTTTGTTCATTTGATTCCATATGAGTGAAATCATATGCTATTTTTAATATTGGTGAACAAATTTCATTCAAAAGCATTTTTTGTCAAAATCTAATGTGTAAGAAGTGGTATGAAAATACAGTACAATTTAAGGGGATCCAAAAATGGACAGTAATTTAAATCTCCAAAAGAAGAAAGACTAAAAATTTACATTTTCCATGCCTTTATTTAAAAAGAAGTAACATCTAACATCTGGGAGTCGTGATTAGGCATTAAATTGAGACAAACACATGTCAAGAATCTTGCAGGATTTTCATTACTCAGATTTGCTATTACATCATTTGAATTGGAGCCCTTTACTTCTCCATTTCGTAGTAATATCTCTTCAAGGACCTGCCCATGGGTGAAAATACGACCTAGAATTTGCATTACTCTGAAAAAAAAACAGATGCAGAAAGGGGCTCATGCCTGAGAGGCTCTCTGCTCATCACCTACACGTAATGCACTGGACCAGGAGAAAGTAGGTTGTGTTAAAACATTCAAGTCTCGTTTTTTCTTTAAATATTGATGTTCCTGAAAAATCTTTTGGAGCTGAAAAAAATTAATTATAGCCTAAATCTTGGAAAATTTTCTGAAGACTGGACAACTTAGTTTAGTACTTAATGTAAAACTGTGATATATGAAATGAAATACATAACTCTTATACAAATATAGAATAAGCACATGTCTAATTTTTATTGAACTCACAAATGAGGGAAGTAGCAAGGTGATAAAATTGGTTCAAAGGGTATTTGAAGATCTGAACATTTATGAGAAATGAGTAAATAAAGTCAGAATAAGATTACTAGGTTAGATATAAAACAACATAATATTCTGTAATCCATACAACTATAACATTTGTGGTTAACTTTCCTACCAGGAAAAACTCACTTGTATATCTACTAAATGAAAGTCTATAAATTAACATGAAACTTCACAGTCTGGACCTTAATCAGTAGTTAACTGTCAAATAAATGAAGCTCCATGAATATTTGGTCCTGTGGACAATACTCCAGTGTAACATTGAAAGAACCTTTGTCTTATAAGTTTTGGATACTTTTTCTTAACAATATTTAGAATGATGATATTCTATGTCTGGCCAAGTCTATAAAGATTATGTTTATCAGAGAAAACAGACCTATATTCATTTGTTAACTTACACATGCTAACTGCTGAATTGTTATTTTGTGTTTTGTAAGAAAAGAAACCTATAAAATTGCTTTAAGGCACTTCAAGTGAAGACGTCCTACATTTGAAATAAAAGTGTTTAAAGGTTCTGAATCATAAAAAAAAAAAAAATCTTTGTATGTTTAGAAAGCAGTGAAAGACTCAATGTGACCAGAGTTTGGACCGCAGGTGTAATTTAGGAAGTTGGGCTAGAATTGTAGGGATTCTGCAGGGGTCATGATAAAGAATTAGACCCTTTCCTGAAGTCAACAGGCAGCCTGAAAAGGTTCACGAAGAAGGAGTGACATCATCATTCTGGTTTTAAGGAAGATTCTGGTGAGTTCTTTTCACATACAACATATTTTATTGACTTTTTAATATTTATTTTCTCTCTAGCTTTTCTGTGGCATTGATAACATGGCTTTAGTTGTATAAAATGTTGGTGTGTTGAGGATTGTTCTTTTCATTTTCTTGGTGGTGTCCTTTAAAGAAGAAATATTTCCAATGTTGAATTCTTATTTGTTGCTTTATCTTTGGTTGCTTGTGCATTAGATGTCACATCTAAGAAAACATTGGCTCATCCAAGTTCATGAAACTTTACACCTACGTTTGATTCTAAGAGTTGTATAGTTTTAGCAATAATATTTAGGTTTATGACTTATTTTAATTTTTTATATAATATGTAGAAGGGATCCAATTTCTGTTTTTTTGCTAGTGGATATTTAGTTGTTCTAGCACAATTTGTTGAAAGGCTACTCTCCCTATATTGAATTGTTATGGTATCCTTGTCAAAAATCAATTAACCATAATATATGGTTCATATTTGGGCTTTCAATTCTATTCCATTGATCTGTGTGTATATCCTCATACCAGTCCCACAAAATCTAGATTAATCTAGTTTTTAAATAAATTTTAGAATGAAAACATGTGGACTTTCCTTTTGTTCTTCTTTGAAAGATGTTTTCTGCTATTCTCAGTCCCTTACACATCCATATGAATTTTAGCACTATCTTGTCAAATTCTGCAAAAAAAAGGTACTTGGGATTTTAACAGGAACTATATTAAATCTGTGGGTCAATGTAGGGAATATTACCATCTTAACAACATTAAGTCTTATAACCCATTAATACAGGAAATATTTTTATTTCTTTAAGCTTTTAAAAATTTCATTCAGTTATGTTTTATAGTTTTTAGTGTATAAGTCTTGCACTTCTTTTATCAAATTTATTTCCAAGTATTTTATTTTTGATGCTATATTAAATGCAATTATTTTAATTTTTTTCTTCTTTATTGATTTCATTGGAGTGACACTGGTTAATAAAATTATATAGTTTTCAGGTGTACGATTCTATAATCCATAATCTGTATATTGTATTGTGTGTTCACTACTCCAAGTCAAGTCTCCTTCCATCAACATTTCTCCCCCTTCACCCTCTTCTACCTCCTACCACCTCCCTTTCCCTCTGGTAATCACCATACTGTTGTCTAAATCCATGAGTTGTTTTTTTTTTAATTTTGAGATTGTTTATTATTAGTGTACAGACATAGAATTGCTTTTTGTATATTGGTCTTTTATCCTACAATCTTGCTAAACTTGTTTATTAACTTTAATAGTTTTTTACTGGACTTCTTTATATGTACAAGATTGTGTTACCTGCAAATGAAAGTATTTTGCTTTTTTCCTTTCTAATCTGGATGCCATATTTTTCTTATTCTTGTCTAATTGCCCTTGCTAGAACCTCAGATATAATGTTGAATAGAAGTGGTGAGAACAGACGTCCTTATCTTGCTTCTGATCTTAGGAAGAAAGCCATCAAGTATGATGTTAGCTATGAGATTTTTGTGTATGTGTCCTATCAGGTTGAAGAAGTTCTCTTCCATGTTTAGTTTGTTGGGTCTTTTTATTGGGAAAGAATATTGGATTTTGTCAAATGCGTTTCCTGTGTTTCTTGAGATAATCATGTTATTTTTGCCTCTTATTCTATGAATATGGTGTACCGCATGAATTGATTTTTAGGTGTTAAACTAACCTAAATTTTTGGGACAAACCCCAGTTTTCCTGAACACTTTTTTATGTTGCTGGATCTGATTTGATAGTATTTTGTTAATGATTTTTTTTTTTTTGGTCTATATTTCTAAAGAATATTGGTTTGTAGTCTTTTCTTTTGTTGTCTTTGGTTTTGGTATCATGGTAATACTAATATCGTACAATGAGTTTTGATGTATCCCTTCCTCTTTTTTAGAATCACTTGCAATGGATTGGTATTACTTCTTTAATGTTCAGGAGCTTTCACCAGTGAAGTGATCTGGTCCTATCCTTTTCTTTGTGAGATTTTTTTTATTACTAATTCAATCTCTTTACTTGACATAGATCTACTCAGATATTCTACATCTTTTTTCTAAGTAGAGAATAACAATATAAAGATAGATATTATAAGAAAAGAACCAAATGTATATTCTGGAATCAAAAAGTACAATAATTTAAATAAAAGAAATTGATGAGAAGGCTTAATAGCAAGTTTGAGCAGGCAAAAGAATCAGTGAACTTAAGGATGGTTCAATTGAAATTATCCAGTCTGAGGAACAGAAAAATGATGAACATAAACACAGAGATCTGTAGAAAATTACCAAGCACATCAACATATGCCTAAATGAAATGCTAGCAGGACAGGAGAAAGAAAAAAAAAATTTGGAGGTAATGATGACTCAAATCTACCCAATTGTTAAAAACAAAACAAAAAATCCATCAAGGAACTCAACATCAAGGAACTCAACAAACTCCAAACAGGATAAAATTAAGAACATACACACCTCAATACATCAATTTTTTCAAAGTCAAAGACAAAATCGAATTCCTTAAGGCAGCAAGGGAGATGGGGTTCATTTCATACAAGAATACTTACTATGACTAACAGCTTATTCTCCATTAGAAACTGTGAAGGCCAGAAAGCAGAGGAGTGACCTATTCAAAATGCTGAAAGGAAAAAGTGTGCTAGCTAGAATCTCAGATCCAATAAAACTATCCTGCAAAATGAGACGTAATTCCCATACTTCCTTAGTTCTGAACACATGCTTTCTTTTTGTTCTTTGAGCATATTTAAAAAGGTGATTTTGGTCTTTGTCTAATCAGTCTAATATCTGAACTTCCTAAGGGATATTTTTTATTGATTGCTTTTTTTCAAATCATGGGCCAAATTCCTTATTTCTTTGCATGTCTCACAAATTTCTGTTAAATGCTCGACATTTTAAATAATATAATGTGGCAATCAGACTCTCCCCCTTTCACAGGGTTTGTTGCTATTGCTGTTAGTTAGGTGACGTTTCTAACCTACTTCTATAAGGTTTATATATTTTTTTATGTTTGGCCACAGAAATGTCTGCTCACATAGGTTAGTGGTCAGCTAATAATAAGTCAGACATTTCCCCCAATGCATATAATCAATGAGTCTCCTAATTTTTGACAAAGGGCTCTATGTGCATGTTGGAGTGTGCCTTCATTATTGAACCGGGCAGTTGAGAACCCTGCCTTAGCTTTCACTTCCAGCTCCCACAGAATCTTAAGGTCAGCCAAGCATGAGAACATAAGGGCTCTTGGGGGTTTCTTGAGAATGAACACAGCCTTGGGTATGTGCACAGCTTTCTGGAATAATAAGGATATGTTGAAACTTTTCAAAGTCCCTACGGACATCTCATTTCCCAACTTTTCCTTTTAAGTTTTTGGTTAGCCTATTATTTGCTCCAGCTGTTATCCACAACTTAGGCAGTCACAATGCTAAAAACTTTCATATAACTGCTTTCTACGAAATTCCCAGAGAAAAGAATTTTCACACTGGTGCAGCTCCAAGTTAGGTCAAATTAAGACAACCTTGCAAGAAGTGTTTTTTAGAAAACCACTATACAGGTCAAATAATAATATTTCTCTGGGAATGAGACTTAGAAGGAGCTCTAACTGTGACTGTCTCCCGCCAATGCTGCCGGACTACAGGTTTTCGCTGTGATTATGAGCTGTTAGTTTTCATGGCTACCACTAAGCTGGGGTGTGAGAATGAAAACAGGGCAAGCTAAAATTCCACAAAACTTAATGTTCTTACCATGAATCACTTGGTTTTCTTAAATACACACTTCCCAAATTGCTGAGAGCCTTCAGTTAATTTCCAGTTTCAAAAAAGTTGATTCTGACCATTTTTCCCAGTTGTCTGTTTGCCAGGTTCTATTTTGTTTTTTTGCTGATGTCATCTGATTAGAGATTTTTAAGAGAAAAAAACAGGTAAGGGGTGAACAAGGGTACAGGAAGGGAAAAATACAAGGAAGACAAAACTGAAATTTCTAAGCAGCTTGAAGTGCATGAATGTCGCTCCTCTATACAAAAAGTTATAATTGCTTCTTAATCCCAACCTTATCACCAGAATTTCATGACCAGAATATTTCCAGTTAAGCCAGCCACCTGCCTGTGTTCTACCTCCCTGCTCCATTTTCCATCCATACCCATGCTTCAGGTCATTGCTTTGGTATAAGGCACTGGCTGGAGACCTATACTGGTGCTGCCCCTGTGCTCAAGTAGAAGGGAGATGAGGACCTGAGAGATCATCTGTGACAAGCTAGAGCAGAGACAGATTATGGTGTGGCCCACATTTGGGATGGTGATTTCCAACCCCCAAATATTTTTATTTTCCTATAGGGATAGAATAAAAGGTTTTCCCAGTTTGTTCAGATGACACAGAGGCCAAAGTGACCATTAGAATCAGTCAGAAAGGTCAAGTACAGCAATGTTAATCTAGCCCTGATGCTTCGTTAACCAGTGAAGCTAGTGACAAGAGAACATTGTGACCAGTATTCTCAATGTGTCTTGGGTCCTCTATCTAAGGGAAAGGTGCCTTGACTGGAAGATGGTAGACCCTGTCTATAGGAACAAGGAGCCAATGAGAAAGTGCATAGGTTTAAAGAGAAAGCAGCAAAGTTAAATGTGGTTCAGTAGTGTCTGTATCATTGTTGAATCAGAGCCTGATGCCAACTGCAAGCCAAAAGTCCTCTCTCAGCTGTCTGATTCACACTGTAACTAGTTATAGTTGTGTTTAAATTGATAGTTTTACAAAATAGGATATTAACCCATGCCATTTTGGCTAATTTGGTTGTTTCCAAAGTCCTTAGTTAAAAAAGGAATTACCCTCTTTATAAGAAAGCAGGAGTGTGAAAACCTGAATGTCTTTAACTGACCATTTGCTGCAGTTTAACTAGCTGATCAACAAATCCGCTACATTGGATTTACTTGGGAAGCATCTATCCACATTCTATCACACTGATCCTCAATCTTAATCGTTAGATATTGTAGGAAACCACATTTAAATTGTCCCTGTGGCTGGGATTTTTCCTACTTTTTGTGAAAAGTAGGTAAATATTTAATTGCAACAGGAAGTTCCTCTGATTTCATTGCAGAAATACGGCATTTATATATATATATATATACACAAGTTGAATCTATAGTAGAAAATACTAATCACTCATTCAGTAGTTTAAATCAAAGATTATACAAATTATGTATTCTTTAAAAATATCAAACACTAAAAATAAGTAGAAGCAAATTTCTGCTTTTAAACTCTTATGAAAAAATATTTTTAAGGAAGTATGCAAATTTGAGTACTTCATCAATGAAAATGAACTATATTAACAAGTATACAGTTTCTGATTTTGGTGATGAAAAAGCTTTTGAATTAGATAGTGATCGTGGTTGTATGACATTGTGAATATTATTAATGTCACTGCATAAAAATAGTAAATGTATGCAAATGTCAAATCACTACACTTAACACCTGAAACTAAAATTTAATATTGTATGCCAACTGTGCTTTAATTAAAAATAAAAAGTTATCTTTAAAAAAAGAAAATAAATTACATGTAATGTCATGATAACAGCTTATTAAGAAACCAAAATCTAGCAACTTTAAAAAATGATAGGATAAAAATTTATCTGAAGTCCATGTAATTTGATATGCTACTAGATCTTATTTTCCATACACTAGGCAACTGTTCATGAATGAATTTTTCTTTTTCCTTGAAAAACAAAAAATTGTCAGAGGCAATATGTTAACTGAATTGCATTTTTTCTTGTTTCTGATTAATCTTGCATACTCAAAAAACAAAAGAGTTGAGATTACTCTTCATGCTAAATTGATAACTTTAAATAAGTCAATGGCATTGTTTGAATGTGGATTTTAATCTCTGAATTAAAAAACATTAAAATAAACCTTTTGCCATCCAATGATGGGAAGCAAATTATCATAGTGGGTCACAGTATTGTATATATTTAGGAAAAATATTCCTAATACAATAAATTAGAAATGTTATTTTTGAGAAACTGTCATGTAACTATTAATTGTCTGATAATTTTTGATAATACCTGTCATGTAGATATTATAAAAAATTATTGATCATTTTTCAATGATCAATAATTTAAACTATTCCTAAATGCAAATCTGGTTACTTTTCATGAATTTGATGCAGTTGTTCAAAACTGAAGTTGTGTCTTTCCTAAATCCTTCAAAAATTCACAAACAGCTGGAAAGTAGGCTGGAATGCAACACTAACAAAAAAGTGAGATTTTTTAAATTAAACTATTTTGTGTAGAAAACACTATTTTCTACATAATTAATAGCTGTAATGTTTTCTGCTACATATCCGAAGTGAGCAGAAAGACAGAAGTTTCGTTAGAGAGCCCCCAGCCCAAATATCAGTAGATTTTTTGGCCATGTGACATCTCCTGAGCAGTTCTGAACTGAGTATACCACTGCCTGCGTAGCTCACCAAAAGGCCAGCTGTGGCTGCTGGAATGCGCCAAAGCTTGGCATCTGGGTCTTGGCAAGCCCCAGAGGGAGCCTTGGGTCTTGTGCCTATTGCTAAAATGGGAAATAAAAGAAAGTTCCACAATAGGTAGTCTAAATGATCCTGAAGACATATATGGGAATGAAAAGTAATTCAAAGTAACACAGCTTTTAGTAAATTATTGGTTTTTCTACATCAATTAAATATGCTGAGAGAATGTCAAAATGGTTTCAAGGCTTGAGATAATGATTTTTCTTTGATTTTAAGCATGTTCAAGGTTAACTATCAGCCCTGGCTGGTGTAGCTCAGTGGATTGAGCGTGAGCTGGGAACCAAAGGATCCTGGTTCGATTCCCAGTCAGGGCACATGCCTGGGTTGCAGGCCAGGTCCCTAGTGAGGGCCATGTGAGAGGCAACCATACATTGCTGTTTGTATCCCTCTCTGTCTCCCTCCCTTCTCCTCTCTCTAAAAATAAATAAATAAAATCTTTAAAAAAAAAGTTAACTATCAGTCAATTGAATTGCTTTCCAGTAGTAGAGAATGCCAGCACATCTACCGGTGGTAAATAGCAGCAGCAGAAGGAAGGCAGCCCAGAGTCTTACTCTCAGAGTTCGCATACATACTTATAGCGTGCTTTGAATTATTCTCCCCATTTCCATAAAATTTAAGGTCTGAAACCATAATATGGTTGGTGGAATATAAAAATGAATTGCTTTATGGATATGATTTTGTAAAGTTGTTTTCTTGCAGATTTATAGGTAGATGCTTAAAGTAGCATGGTAATAACGAGAAAATTGAACATCCATATGTTGAACTCATATATTCCGTTCTCAGGAATCTGTCCAAAAAATTACTTAGATATGAACAGAGATTTATTTGTGAGGATGTTCATTGTGAAGGTAAATAGTTAAATACTCATACAAATATCCAATTATAGGGGATGTTATACATAATAAGGTATTCTGGAACAGTAAAATAAATTTTAAGACTGTCTAATGGAATAGAAAAAGGCTATTAAAGAGACAAAACTATACAAACAATAGAACCCAAATTGAAAAAATCAGGTGTATACTGGCTCAATACTACAAAAAATACAGGGCCCAGCACAAATAAAGCCCCTTTCTTATTACAAAATCTTAAGCATGTAATTCTGTAACATAACAGTATCATACTCAAGCACACTATATGACATTTTAGGTGAAATGTTCAAATTACTGTCCATCTCGTGTGAGACATTCAGGTACCCTGCCAGCCACACTCAATGGTGTTACTTCTGCCGGACCCTATATATAAAAGTATTAACATTGTCATGTCTGAATGGTGGATTATGGGTAATTTTCATTTTCTTCTTTGTTAGTTATTATTGTTAATACATATCCTAAAGAGCATACAATAAATACTTAAATATTATATAAATAGGAGTTAAAACAATGTGCTTTATTATAGTATTAGAAGAATGTATAGGGCTTGAAAAGGCTATAAAAATCAAGCACAACTTCCTTAAACAGGAAACTCTGAAAATTCTTCAGCTTGGCAATGCCACCGAAGTGCTGGGATTTCTGCTTTACCTTTGCTAGGGATACAGCAACACATTCAAAGAGGAATCCTAACACTATTGTTCTATTAGAAAGCTACATATACAAAGGAAAAGAAAAATTCATTTTTAAACTAAAATAATTCAGAAACATATTTAACAATACTGCAGTAAGAAATAATCTCAAAATAGGAAACAAGTTCATGATAAGGGACCTCTTGTTATAAAATTATTTATTTCAACTTATTCCAAATGTTACATCACTTATGGTTTTCTTCCCGAGAAAGATACCCAGTTTCATTTCTCTAATACTTAACACTGAAAGTTAGTCACAGCATTCTTACTGGGCTTCTGTTTTTTAAAGATCATTAGTATTAGTTATTTATCTCTAGTGCCTCTTAAGTGATGAATGAAATAGAAACAGAGGCATGGATACAGAGAACAGACTGACAGACAGCAGTCAGAGTGGTGGGGGAGTGGGGAACTGGATAAAAGGACGAAGAGATTAACTAAAAAGTACACACACACACACACACACACACACACAGCAGTGTGGTGAGTGGTGACAGCCAGAGGGAAGGGGGGGTGCGGGGAGTAGATACAGGAGGGCAAAGAGGGAGAAAATGAGGATGGAAAGAGGCTTCCCTTGCTTTGTTGAGCTGTACACTGGAAACTTGTATGGTTTTGTGAACCAATGTCACTCCAATAAGTTCAATTAAAAATTGAAAAGAAAAAAAGAATATTATCATATCAATGTATAATGAATATTTCTAAACATTCCTGGAATTTGAACATTGTAAGTATTTAATACCAGTAGCTCTATATTTGTATACAAATTTCCTGCTTAATCACAAACAAAACCTCTCCTGCTTTTAAGGCCCTCCTGGCAGCTGGCTTAGCATTTCACTTACTTGGGGTTTAATTTTCACTAAACAGATTTCTTCTTAAATTTCAAACAAAATCACTGTAATCTATGTTAGATGCTCATTTAGCAGTGTTTCTGAGAGGTGGACCTCACTTCCAACAGTGGCATCAAGAGGCCACTACATTAAATCAGTTTCTCTCTCTTTCTGAGGATGGCAGTGTGAACGCAGCTGGGACCCCAGTCGTCAGCCCAGCCTTCAGCAGAAGCAGTGAATTCAGCCATAACTATAGCTGAGTTTGATCATTCTCCTGATGAAATTACACTGATCTAATTTGCACGCTGTGAAGACATTTGGCACTGGCTGGATCTGAGCCTTGACATCTTCATTGGAACTAAAAGTACACTAAGAACTGACATTACATTTCACATTCTCTTCTGCCAGGCTGTGGCATTTCATCCTCTTTAAAGGCATTATTTCAAGAACATTTAATTTGGCTTGGATATGCCTGCCATTTTGCTGGGTGGAACATACTGTGCCAGAAAACCTCAGCTGTAATAAAGTTTGGCACCAACAGCCCACCATATACCTGCACCATCCTGTGCAATTTAATTGGCATTCAGTGGGTTGATAAATGGATTGGCTTAATGAGACAATATACTTGACATATGCAGGGCTCTCCTGAGGAATAGGGTTCATTTTTTTACTTCGCACATCAACATGTTACAGATAGCAACACAGTCACCTCCAGCAGTTGTGTGGCAGCCAACGGCTGCCATCCACGGGGCTGACCAGTAACACTGTCATCTTCCAAGCGTCTCCCTCCTTTCTCCTTCGGCACCAAGTAAAGTATGGCTTTTAAATGTCATTGTCTTTTGTATTTTCCCAGGCACAAGAAAGAAGATAAACCCCACGCGTTACTTACTTACATAAATCTGTATTTCCCTAGGAGATCAAACAGCCTTATGGCCTAACCAGATTAGTTTTACTTGCTGTAAAGCCATAGCAGTCCCATAAAATACAAGTATTAATGAATTCTAGGTGTAACTACTGACATATGCAATCACGTAAAGGAGCAAGCGGGTGCCATTTTATCTTCAGAAATGCTGGTTTCAAGAATGAATTAATTAAAACAACAAAGAGACACCATTTTTCACTCCTCAGATTAGCAAAGATTAAAAAGAACCATAATGCTGAGTGTTGGCAAGGGAGTGAGGAAGTAAGTGCCTCATGAGCTGCGGTGGGATTCTAAATTAATATAACTTCTCTGGAAGGCAATTGGCAAAATGTATCAAAAGCCTTAAAAATGGGCATAGACTTTGACTAAAGCACTTCCACTTCTGAAAATATGTCCCAAGGGAATAAAGACAAGCCAAAGATGAATATTCAATGATGATCAACACATTGATTATAATACAGAAAAATTTTAAACAATGCACATGTCTAAAAAATAGAGTTCCTAAATAAAATATGGAATACTTAGAACACTATGCAGACATTAAAATGCTATAGTAGAAATATGTCATGAAAAATGGCTCTAAGTATTATAAAACACTAGCTTCATTATCAGCCATTTTCTGTGAAAAATTTATATATCAATATATCTATACTCATATTCAAAAAAGTCAAAGGGAAAATATCAAATTAATAATGCTTGTCTCTGGAAGTAGGGTTAACTAGAGTTTCCTTTTTCTTTATATTTATCTTAATTTTTAAACAAAATTTATTTAAAGGATTTAATTAAGATAGTATTTTAAGCTTCTCAAGTAATTTCTATCTGACAACAATGTGATTTTTGGAAAGTCTTTTACTGTGTATAATATGAATCATGCCCATATAATTCAGTTATTCTCATAGTTCGAGGTTATTTAAGTATTCAGTTACATGGCTGTCCAGATAGATCATTCATGCTGGACAAACAACATTTCTTTCTACTTCCATCTTCCTAGGACTTCTCAGGACACTATTAACAGCTTTAGTAGTAGAAAGCAGCAGATTTTTAAAACACAACTGACATTCAAAAGACATCTGGAGTTTACATCTCCTAGTCGTGGTCCTTATTAATAAAACTGGCTTGGTCTATTCTGTTTTTTGTTTGTTTTACAATGCTAAAGATTTTTTAAAAGATAGAAAATATAAGGATACAGACATGAAAAGGTTATTTATTTAGGCCCCATGGGAACCACCTTGTCCCTGGCAATAGGGAAATTAGGGTACCTGCCTTCAAGTCTGCCCAGGCAAATAGAAAAGCAAAGATAATTGGGATAGAATGATAGCGCTTTAAAACAGAGATCAGCTTAGGAAAGCCAAAGTGCTCTATAATGACCAATTGCAGGGCTCGATCAGCTTTCCAACCCAGGCAGGACGAGGCGCCGGGCGAAAAGCATCCAGGGCAGCGTACTGATCAGAGCTCAGCGCTCCTGGCGCCCCCACACTACCTGCTTCTGGCTTCCATCTTGCCGCTGAGGTGGGGCAGCACCCGTGAGCCACTGCCCCTCATGTCAACTGGGTGCTCTTCATTCTGTGCCAGAGGAAGTTCCAAGATGCAAATAAGCCCAAGGAAATGAAAAAATGAAACGGTGTGTGACAGTTTCTAATTACTGCATAAAAACAACATATGGAAACTTCATTGTCCATTTCATCTCTCAACATGTACCATCAACTCAGACTTCTCTACTCAAATCACTCTCTGGAGCATTTGGATCTCATTTACTTTAAAAAGAAGGTATTTAAATTTTTTTTTCTGATGGACATAGTATGTTTTATTTTAAACATCTTGATCACTGGAAGGTTTTCATAACCTTACTCTATTTTCCATTTGAGTTTTCTAACTTTACATTAGTTACTCAATTCTATTCCCCAGGGCTGTTCACAACCTGGATTGAAGTTGTTCATTCTTCAAAAGTTTAAATTAACTATCCCTAAGTACCTTTTATGAATGCTTGAATGAGTCCCTAATCACTTATTAAAGGAGGCTGAAGGATTGATTCAGCACTTGTAGTCTGCTTAAATGTTATAAAGGCAGATGAACAGGTCACAAAAGAAAAATGAAGCAGACATTGTTTGGTAAACTAAAAAAAATAATAGACAAAAAAAAACAACCCCCCCAAAAATGATAGTGAAACCCACATGTTGCAGTAGACAGACTAGATTGCAGCCCTGGAGACCTGGAGACAGGCCCCTGCTCAGCCCCAATTAAACCAGTGTGATCCTAGGCAAGTTCTTCACTTCCCTCAACTTCTGCTTTAAAATAGGATTTAGACTATAAGATTTCTAAGATTCGTTCTCTGTGTCCTAATTCTCAGACTGTATAGAATGATTTAAGGACTATTTGTTTTCTATATGGAACAAGACATACCAAAGATTGCTTGCATTAAAATGCTAATCTTGAAGTAATGTTTAAGAGTCGAGGCAAAACCAGAGAAGCAAGGCATACATCAAGTTCCCATTTGCTAAAAGCAAAACCTTCCAGATTCTCCTCTCATCCCCGCTGGCTGCAGAAGCAGAGTCAGTTAATGAATCAGAAAAAAGCTGGTTACCAGATGTCCTGGCTTATTAACACCCACATCGCATTCTGTACCGGCATTCACAGAGCAAGCTGTGTGGAACCGAGAGATGGCAAAGGGAAACTTCTCTCCGATGAGCTTCAAAATGTGGGTGTGCTTTGGTAAATTTCAGGAATGGTTGCCACATAAGTTCGTTTAAACTGTTGGCAGGCATTCTATCTGGCAGGAGCTCGCCTGGGTTACAATGAACCCCTTCTCCAAGGTCATGGGATATCATGCCTCCCTTGGCCCTTCCTCCTCTAATCTGTGTGGAATTGCTGACCTGACCTCTTATATGTGGAAAGAAAGACAACGATAATAAACTTAGGAGCACTGCAAAAGAAAGGCCAATTCTGTTTGATTGGTTTTCACCACAGCTAATTTTAAAGCCACCCATTGTTCAGCTCTGCAGTCTAATTTTATGTTAATATCCTGAAAGTTGTCAAATCTTGGCAAAACCTATGCATAAATTACACAGAAAGTAGCTCACAGGAGGGGGAAAAGTAATGACTGTCATGGATAGCCAAACCCATTAATAGTCTGACAAGCAATAACCCAGGAGCTCTGGTCAACTGCTGCAGACATCTGCGAAACTTTTGCAATTAATACCATTTTTTTTCTTTTCTTTTTTTTTCTTGTTGTTGGAAGAGGTATCAGCTGTGAAATAGCATGCAAAGGACTGATAATTATCAGCTCTGCCAGCAAGGGTTGGATTTTATCATCTCTCTTGGCTGACCATTGACCTACTTTTCACAAAAAGCAACTTAAAAAATAATTTTTTAAGTAATGCCATGATTCTCAGCATGGAGACTAACAGTATCTAGAAAACAGGTACAAATGATGTGTGGCTACACAAACAATAAAAAATGAAGTGTTTCAATCTTTTATTCACTACTGATTTTTCTCTCTGAAGTTGAGAAGAAATAAATTTGGAGAGACAAAAAGCTCTCTTAAAGGCTACACCCTAGGTCCTGGACTTGCTGGTAGGCATTGCGCCTTCTCCTACCATTCTCTGGGTCATGCCAGTAACTTTTTCTGTGATTAAGGGTTTCAGGGTAAAATAAGTGGTCAGTGTTCGTGCTCTACTGGTGGCTAAAACATTTTGAATATCTCTCTGTATACATGTATATGTATAATGTACACACAAATCATCTATTGCTCATTGTCCCAAAGAATACTGCTGGTAGAATCAGTTGAGTTTCCTGCAATGCCTCTCAGGGCTACTCAATCCTTCCCCAGAGCTGTTACAGCTGATGCATCTAGCACAGTGTCTGGCACTGTAGATATTCAAAACTCTCAGTTGAATGGATGGATTGATGGACGGATGGACAGATGTTAGCAGGACATATTCCCATTGATGACCTTATTATTGTAGCTCCATTTGTTGATTTTATGCAGAACTTCTCTGCCACTTAAAATCATCGCCTGTGTGTAGGGTTTGCTTGGAGAATGCTGATAAAGGACTTGCTCTTCCTAAAGCTTATAGCAATCTGAAATGCCTGCATTACAGAATAACTCGGTAAACAAACTCTTCGAGCTCCTGCTTTGTGCCAGCTCCTATGCTTGGAGGTGGGGATAAGAAAACGAAAACAACAGTTTTTGCTATCATAGAGCTCACAGAATGTTCAAGCACCCATGTGGAAAGGTGGTTTCCAAAGCACATGGCACATCCTATAATACGGGTTTCAACTACCTTCAAGGGCCAGCACACTCCACCTGGTACTGCAGGGAACGGCGTGACAGTGACAGAGTGTATGGGCTAGGTTTTGATAAAGCATGGCCTGACAGAAAGGGTGAGGCAAGGCTTTCAAGGTTCAACGCCTGCACACGTAGAGACACAGAGTAGTAAAAGGGCACAGAATTGCAGAGAATAGTGAGTTGGACAGTGGCGAGAAGCAGAAGGCATGGGAGAATGTGGCAGGAGATGAGGCTGGAAAGGTGAACTGAAGTAGAATAAGAAGGGGCCTTGGTGCTATACTACACTAGTACCTGAAGAGTTACCCTACAGGCAATTGGGAATGAATGGAAGCCTGTAGGCAGAGAAGCAGGTATTACCTATGATGACCAACAGTATGGGGGGTGGGTTTGAGGGAGGAGGAGAGGGGGTGCAGAATCGTGATAGGAAGGTCAGGGAGAACGTAATGTTAATATCCTGTAGAGAGATGGCAACAAAGGAGAAGCAGCAACAGATGCTGAAGATATCTCTGCAGCAGAACTGTCACGACTGGGTGATTTGATTGCATCTGGGGGTTAAAGAAACGTGATAGAAGATGACTCCTAGCTTTGTGTAAACGGCCGAGCTTTTAATCAAGACAGGGACACCAAAAGCAGCGGGCAGCGGCAGGTGTAGGAGTAAGGGAACTGCAAGAACAATGTGAAATTCCCAGAAACTGGTTTTTAAAAAATAATACCATTTCCAATTACCACTGGAAAGCCAACGAATCAAAACAGAAGAAAACAAAGTCTAATGGATGTTTATCAAAGCAAATGAAATTGGAAAGACTTCCTTTCAATAAAAAATCAGGAGGAAAAATAACTAAAATATACAAGTAATAAATTATGCCTTTGAACTTAAATAAAAGGAGCTTATTAAACAGGCATCTATTTATAGCTTCTGAGTTCTGAGTTTTCTGAACTGGCCACTGAATGAAATGCTCAACCTGACCTATTTCTTCTTCCTTCCCTAAATACTATAGTAACATTTACCAAATGAAAATGATATTCATAAAATACAAAACACCCCAAACGGTCATAGTCTTCAATTTGGCAAGACACGTGGATTCCTCTCCAGCCTTGTCAGAATAGAACATATTCTGGAAAAATCAAGAAAGAAAGAAGTACCAGAGGAATCACATAAATGAATGCCAGTTGTCTGAAAAACAAGTTTGCTGTCATCTTGGGACACATCATTTTTAGAAACAATGACCCATTTGGCAGCCTCACACATGTTCCCGTCTCTGAGAGCTTTCTAACATTCCAGGCCTTACTTTATTTAGGTTTGGGATTTTCTTCAGTGAAGCAAGTGCAGAATCTTAATTCCATTCAGTATTACTCATTCCATTCACACAATTTTTCCCCCTCATTGTTACCAACTCTTGTTTCCCTGGCTCAGCGACCTTGTCTGGGCCCCTCATATCAAATGGCGGCAGTGTGGAATGCCTAATTATTTCACTGTTGAACTTGTATAGCTGTCCTAGATGGTCTGTTCAATAATGGGGGCCCTCCAGCTTTTGAAAACAGCCTTTGTTACACAAAATATTTGGCTTTCCTCATCAGAAAAACTTTCATTTCCACCCAGTCAACAGCTAACCTGAGTTAGCATTATCCAAAATATCAAGCTCTACATTTTTTAGTTTCCACTGAATTTTTATTGATTATATGAAGTTTATAAGGGATATGAAGTTAGCTATCCCAGAACCCAGAAAATATTCCACCTGTCTCCAAGCATCTGACAATATCGCTTTTCATTGAATTTTGAGAGTTTAGATGGTTCTCTTAGCGCACGGGGAGACTTTCCAGAACATGTGAGCTCTAAGTCAAAAGAAATTTCCTGGAGAAAGTTTAGCCAATAGACCTAAGTTGAAAGAGTTTCTGGGGAGCTAAATGTTTTCCCTTTTGAAAAGAAGGTCAGACTAAGTTTCAGAGGAAGGAAATAGGGTCACAGAAGTAAGAGTGGTGACCCGATCAAAGAACAGCCCTTTGTTGAGGAAGAGCAGGGTGGTGGAGTCTCAGGAAGCAAAGGGACCATGCGCAGTGAAGGCCTTTGACTTCTGAGCCCACGATCTCTACATCGCTTAAGGGAAGTTTTTCCATGTTAATTACCCTTTTGTTTCTTTTGTCTCTTAACTTGGTTTCTATTGTAGAGTGGTGATTTCTCCCCCTCCCCATCTTTTGGATCTTTAGATACAAAAAATCAACTTGATTCTTCCAAGTTCTTTGTAGAAATAGCCTACTAGACTTTCATTTTTTCATTTCATTTAGATTCATAGTTTCAGTTCCAATTGTATTGCTATGAAAAGAATGCAATGTTTTCAACATTATTATAACCAGAAGTAGCTAAGAATATGTATATTGTTCTTTATCATATAAGTCATTGTTATAATATATTTAATTTATTAATGAATAATCCCTGAATAATTGTTAATTTGAGGCCATTAGAATGAACACATTTACAAACAAATCAATTCTGCAAAAGATAGTTTTAGATATTTACATAGGTCATATAAACATAATAAAAAGTTAAAAGTCTTTCTTGATAATTAAGTGAAAAAATATTTACCACGTCTTCCTGATCCCAAACACCCTTTAGAAAAAAGCTAGAATTGAAATCTCAGTTTTCAGATATGTTTGAATCTAAATGAAGCAACATTTTTGTTATGTTTATTTAGCAAAGAAGAACTAAGCTCCGCTATCAGTACTCATGAATATTTAGGGAGAAAATGATCAGAGGTAGCCTTTTGCCGTAGACTTAACCTGCATTCTTAAGTCTATGGACACTTTCAATATACTGACATAATTGTGTAAGTAAACAAATTCCTTTCAAAATTACTACACTTCAGACAAAAATTATATCTAATATGCTACATTAGAGTGCATATATTTTTTTCCTCTATAGGATGAATGAGCTAATGTAGAATTTGTCAAGGGTCAAAAAAGGCCAAATGCTCTGAGCAATACAGAGAAAACCCATCATAAAATGGCTAAAGAGTACAAAAGGGGTCATTGATTTATGAAGTATATAATCTCTGGCTTTCTGCTTTATACTGTGGACCTTCCTCTGTAACCCTTTTTTACCCCTAGATTAAGTCAGCAAAAGTGGTTGGAATGTGGAGGAGCCTGAGGCCCACATTTGGGCCCAGGACCAGCTCTTCAGGAGTTCAAGGTGTGCACCTTTGCTCACGTATAATGTCTTACTCTCCCTACCGAGAGTGAAGAAGGATCAGAACCTGCTAGATGCCATCTAGTGTCCATTCTCTCCCTCTTCCTCAGGAATAATTTTTATTTGCGGTAAATATGCAAGCAACCTAAAGATTACATTTTTCTTCCTCTCTTTCAGTTAGATGTGCCCAAATGACAAAGTTCTGGCCCATGACATGAAATACACTTCTGGGTAGGCTGCTTACAGGGGGCTGAGTCAGCAGGGACATTGAAGGCTTTATTCCTTCTTTTGGATGTTTGGACTGCAGATGTGATGAATGGAGCTTGAGTTGCCACTTGGAATTGTGAAGTTAAACCTGAGGATGGAGTAGGAACCAGAAAATAAAAGGCTCATAGCTTCCTGATGATTGTGTGGCTGTCACACCAGCCTGAACCACCTAATTCCAGATCTCTTGTATTTGAGAGAGAAGTAAACTTACACTTTTTGAAAGTCACTATTATTAATGGTCTTCCATAACATGGATCTAATTCAAGGAGATAAGAGGAATTGTTTTATTTCAGTTCTGCTGTTATTGGGAAGGGGCTGTGTGACATTCAGTTTCGCGTTATATACTGGATTACATGTGATAGGATGTAATAATATTACCATTTAATAAAAACTTAGTCACTGTTGGAAGTTCTGTTTAAATTAATTATATATCATTGTATATAGATATATAAATTATCATACATATGGTGGATTATATAATTCATCCATATATAGAGATATATACATATATCTATATATATATGGGTGAATTAAATATCATTACATATAAACAGTAATTATAACTATAAATATATATATATATATAAATAAATGTTGTGTAGGTTATATAAATAGCAAAACCACCCTGAGCCCTAGGGGACTACCAGCTTTGCAAAGTGGCCCCTCAGACTCAACACTGCTGGCCTTCATTGGAGGGGAAGGGGAGAATATAGGCCAAAGGGGCAGGATTCAGTGACACTAAGTCATAACACTGTAGAAAACTATCCAACAACAATGCATTCGTCTTCTGGAATTTTGTTCGGGGTCTACTGAAGTGAGGCAGTAACAGCACATAGAGACACTGAGGCAACCCTGGAAAGCTGTATGAAGACTTCTGAAACATAAAATCTCTTCAGAGCTATTTTGTCTTCCATCTGGAAAGAGTAAGAGGGCATCCTCTTATTGTTTTGGTTAAGATAAAAGAATTAATAGTGACATGGAAAAACGATACCTTCTCCTCCATTGTTGTTTTGATTTTTGTTGTTGTTGCTGCTATTTATTTGGCATTGAACACCATCAAAATATACATGGAATAATAAACCATAATAACTGGATAAGCTCTTTCTTATCAGTCAGGATGCTGTAGGCTATATACAGGAAAAAGAAGAAGAAGGAAAAAAAGGATCTGCAAATCTCAAAAGCCCCAACTAAGAGATGAGGATCACTCCTATAAATAATCAGGCACTGCACATTAGTCAACTTTTTTTTTTTTAAATCAACTTGAATCTAATCACAGTTCAGTCTAAACCTCCTTTGGCCTCATATGCAGATAAAGTCAAACCAGAAAAACTGTTTATGTTCCATGAAGCTCTCAGATCTCAAACTTTAAAATGCCTGCTGACAGCAGCCTGGTTTAAGGCCAAGAGACTAACCACTTTTGGCAACTGGATTTCAAAAGGGAAAAGGGACATGAGAAGGAAGTCCTTCAGAATAGATTATGGCTGACATCCTTGCCAGGGGAAAGGAAGGTCACTGCCTCATTGTTTGTGCACATGTAGAGAGAACAGCATTGACAACATCCTGAATATTTCGCGAATGCTTTCTGGGAATTTGGAAATCAGAGAGATAAAAGAATGTCAAAGACTGGCTAAACCTTGTATGGAATCATTAGACAAATGATGTTTCCTTATACCTTTTACACGTATTATTTATCATAACCTACATGAGGACAGCATTCTCCCTGATCATCTTTTTTCTTTGCTTAGCAATGTTTTCTTTTCTTTCTCACAATTATCTGTATGATATTTCATCACAATACCCAGTACCCAAACATTTCGAAATGTCAAGGTGCTTGAAAGAAGTTTTCATTCTAAAATATGTTTTTTGTATATAAAATCATGTAATTCCTGCCAGGATCAAATATAAACTAACACAATTCCTACTTTAATGAGACTATAGCCAATGCAATTACTACACTGCTATAAATTAAAAAATTATTTTTGTTCTTTTTATATTGTTAAATCTGGTGCATTTCAGACACAGCTAGCTGTCATTTTTAGTTTATTTACTTATTTATTTAGCTAGTTGTCCTGGGCAAATATAATGATCCTGAAGTTTCAGGTCTTGCAGCTGATTCGGGGCATACCTGATTTTAATATTAGAATCGTTACTATTGGCCACATTACCCATTCCTACTTTGGATATGCCATAATGCTGCTTGTCTATTTGTTTTGAAGGCAGGGGCCTGGCGTGTAAAGCTAGATTGGGAAAATAATGGAAAGGTAGAGGGAGCAGGCCAAGCTGAATTCTCTGTATCTCTATAAATTTCTAAAAGGCTTTCAGACTCTGTTTTCAGTTTCCAGAGATCAATTCCATGATTTGAAATTACTAACTGACTCAAGTATAGAGTTTTTACCTGGAGTCCTTTGCTTATACTCCATTTGTTCTAAGCAGCATTTTCCTTAGATTGTTTTCCTATTTCTGATCCCAAAACTTATTTTGGGAGAAGGGTAACATTACTACTTTGTGATTTTATATTGCTTTAGAGTTCTTCAGTGATGACAATAAAAGGGAATTTTACAAACCAATGTGGGGGAGCTCATGGGGTTTGAGAGGTAACTGGTGAACCAGATTTGGAGCAAGACTGCTCCCTCTGCAGCTGCCACAAAAGGAAATGAAACTTCACTGTATGTTCTGCCTTTGCAACATCCTGACCAGGGAAAGAGAATTTTATTGGTTAAATTTAGATCAAGGCCTAATGGCATCCAGTGAAAGAAATAGAAGGGAGAGTGCCTAGCTTTATGACCACACTCAATCTTCACATAATGGGGGAAAAAGACAATTCCCCTAAAGAAAGAATAATAAGAATGGAGAATGGATGTTGAATGGCCATGAAGCAATAAATATTCACCTCTTTATTTCTGCTTTTGTGAGAGAGATGACAAGACTTGCTGACCATCAGCAGGAACATATTATGGAAGAAAAGCAAAAGCTTATTAAACAAATAGGAGCTGAAGAAGGTAGGTATTTTTATACTAAAGGAAAACAAAAGAAAATAAACAAAACATGCCTCTGAGTTGAAGTTGGGCTGTTAAATTTTAGTCTCATAAATATTTCTTTTTGTTTCTTTTACCAAGGGATTCTGGAACAAAACTGACCAAGGAGTACCAAAGGTAGCATCAGTTTGCTTGGCTAGTGGGCTACTGTCTTTTTTTAAATTTTTTTAAGAGAGAGAGGAAGAGTTGGTATGGCGTTGGGGGTGAGGGGTGGGAGACAGGGGAGAGAGAGAAAGAGAGAAAGAGGGATCAATTTGTTGTTTCACTTAATTTATGCATTCATCAATTGATTCTTGTATGTGCCCTGACCAGGGATCGAACCCACAACTTTGGAGTATTGGAACAATGTTCTAACCAACTGAGCTACCTGGCCAGGTTTTGCAGAATCATCCATTTGATGACTTATTTACTTAAGTTTCAAAGCCATGAGGATATGGTTTTGAAGGCTGGGTAGAATTTAGTTCAGTGGAGAATAGACACGACTAGGTTTGGAGGACTTCTCTAGCTGTAGAAAGTTGGTGCAGTTGGAGCATGGAGTAATTCCTAAGGGTTCCTTGTATTCAAACTGAACTGTGACCAGAGAGGTTAAAAGCTCAAGTAAAGGACAAATAATTAGGAAAACCATATGATAAATTTGTAAGATCTTATGTTCATCAGAGTCCCAGCAATTGGAATGGCAAATACTTGGCTCATAAATTCACCTGAACTCACCCTATACTTAAGACACCGATCATTTGAGGTACTGCTACTGATAAGCTGCAGAGAAAATGATCCAGTGCTCTGTCCCTTCAAAGCCCACCTACGGTAACACCACTTTCATTATCTTTCTGCAGTTGTCAAACTCAATCTCTAAGACACTTGGCAGTCTTGCTCCAAAAGCATTTATCTGCCAACCCATATCCTCTGCTTCAAGTCACAATGATCTTTTCTCCATTTTTTTTAAAACACATCCTCTCATTTACTATTTCATGACTTTGTATATGTGGTTTTCTTTTTCTCAAATCCTCTGACCTTCTTACCCAATGGTAAACTTCTTCCTATCCTTCAAAATATGTCATCCCTGATCTATGGCGCCTTCCAGAATTCCACCAAACCGAGTTAGCTATTCTTCCCCTTTGTGCTCCTGTTAACACTTTGCATCTCTCTCTCTCTGTCTCTCTCTCTCGACTTCCAGTGAATTTTGGTGTAGATGTGTCTGTGTCCCTCAGTAAGCTTCACGCCTCTTGAAAGTAGACATACGCCTTCTTAATCTTATTATTTGCCTTAACTTGAGTATAGTTTGGCCCATTGTAAATGCTCAATAAATGATTACTAATTAAATAAATGAATGTCAACTGAGTTCTGTGGTCATTTTTCCGTAACCCCGGAGAAAGGAGGGGTCTTTTGACTCAATATTACATTTTTCTTCCTATTGAAATGTGTGTGTTTGAGATTCATGTGTGTAGTGTATGACCTACCTTCATTTGAAATACTAATTGAAGTTTATAGTTTTGCAACTTTCATTTTGCTTAAGCCTAATTTGTATATTGGTCTTTATAAATGTAAATTAAAGTCTTATGCTATTTAGGGAAGCTGAGATTAGTCAAAACCCCTGTGCTTTAAAAAGAATATCCATATTTATTATTTGAATTATATATAATTCTGTTTACTTTAACAACATTTTTTCTGGGTAGAGCTTTGGATCTCATTGACTGCATGTCCATTTCCAACCCCCTCTCATCACACGGTATTCACAGGAGTGTTTTGTTTAAAAATGCACAAAGGTATCTTATTAAATAATGTCACAAACATGAAGTTCATTATTATGCAAATGCCATCCCAGGAACAGATTTGTTAATTGCAACTCATTTACATAATTAATGAACTCCCAAATGAATTATGCCTTTGCAGATTTGTGCAGCATTGTTTTAAAATAAATTATAAAATACATGTCAAAGGAAGAGTGCTTTCTGGGTTCCCACAGCATTGTTTGAAAATTAATTACCAAATGCTTGTCAAATTAAAATGAGTTTGTAGTTTTTACAATGTTATTTTAAAATTAATCACAAAATAAAATGTCACTGCATTAAAGTAAACAACTTGTTATTTTCTCTAAAAAGAACCACAGAAAATAGCATTTTAACTTCAATTACATTGTTTGGCATAGTGAGTCTAGTGTTTCATTCATTTTGTCTTTACACTGTAACTTAACAAAGTTGGTAGTTGTTAGCATGTTAATGTTTTGGTAAATTGAGCTTTAATTTAATTTCATTATGCAGTTTATTTTATATGGTTGATGATTAATGCATTGCATATGAACCCAGAATGGGTTTGTTCACAATAAATTGGAGTTTAAAGAAACATTCAAGGTCACTTAAAACTTATATAATTGTATTCTTAGGGTTTATTTTATTGGAACTTTGACTGTTTCCAGTTAAAATGATTAAAAACATATAGCTTGGATATTTTTCTACCTATTCTGACAAATAGAGTAGTATAATTTCTTTCTTGGATACAGTAAAGGTTTTTGGTTCCTCACACTACTTTCTTTGCTCAGAGCAAGCTCTCTTTTCTTGCACAGAAGCCATAGCTACTCCCCAGTTCTGGACCCCACAGTTCACAGGGAACCCTGCCCACCCAGAAACTAGATGTAAAAAAAAAACAGTCTACCTAAACAATGATTTGGCCAAAACTATTTTCAAAACAATAGATTTGATAAAGAGTTTTTAGGAATTAAGGTTGCTAACCAAATACCTCTTAAAGCATTAAAACATAATAATTATCCCTGCCTGGTGGTATGAGAATCTCCAACAGTGAAACATTCACCTCAAAAAGGTTTTTTGTTTGTTTTTATCAATAGTATCCCCTCTTTGCTAGCTTTCCTCCCTTTCCTTCAAACCAAACCAGCTGTCTGTGGTTTATATTGCATTTTGTCAGTACTTGACCATGGAATGTAAATCAATGGGAAAGGTTTTTGTTTGACATGATCGCAACTACGCAAATAAAAACCAACTAGACAATAATTCTTACACTACTGCTTTTTATTCTGTGTAGAGCTGCCTTTCTAAACCCCTCCGTGCAGCCCTTTTAGAAAAGGAAGTATTTCTTCTACTTCATACTTGGTACGTAAATAAGTGGCTCATGTAGATACATGGTTTTGACCTCTTGCCATCTCCTATTCAGTTCTGGCACAGATAACACTCAGATGCTTTAAAACATATTTTTTACAATCAAATCAAAGATTATACCATTGGCTAAGCTATGATGCAATTGTGCACATGTCCCTTTGTTTAAATATCATGGCATACTTCAACTTGACATCCTTTCTTTGAAATTCTATATGATTATGCTCCTAAGTACAGAACAATAAAACATCTAATATAAACTATCTCATGATTAAAACTTTAGTGGGCCAATAACCACAGACTGAAAACATAAGTTAATGTGTAGAGATGCGGGATCTTTCATTAGGAGCACTCTTTGAGAAGGCTCCAAATGAATTAAAGCAGAAGTGTCATCGTAAGTGAAAGTACTTAGTCCACAATTTCTCTTTAATAAATCGTCGTCTGCAGTTGCAAACATTTCAGTCTTGGAAAGGATTACAGAGTGATAAGGACCAGAGTAAACAAAGATACACTTTCTGTTGATTTAATAGCAACCTTTTTGTGAAGCTTTGTAAGGGTTACGAGTACACTCTTCATGGCCACGCTCTGAATTCATTTCTGTATTTCATTGTACAATTCCAGACACTTAAGTAGGATTGATATATTTTATGAAAAAGATTAGAATCCAAACTTTATGAAAATCGTGGCTTTTTAACCGAGCTTTGGCATCAACTTATACAGAATGCCATACATGTTGGATGTATAGAGGAAAGTTTTTAAGTTCTCTCGGGGGCCTTTTCAGGTCCTTCGTAAAGGGATCCTATTGCTTTTTCTGGAGTCTTTATCCAACAGCTCTGTTGTCCAGATCAAAACCAGAAACCATAAAGTCGAAATCTACCTGTTCTTTCTTTTTGTGAGTTTACCAAGGAAAAATTGTTTCAATGCTACTTTGTAAATCAAAGCTATCATTGAGACTGCAATATCTAGAATGTTAGTTTCCTAGGATTTCTGTGCTATTTATCTAGAATTCCTTTTTGATGGTATTTCTAGGCATTGAATATGCTAATCTAAATTTTGAGTTGGAGATATAAATATATGTTTCAAGCTACAAGTTATAAAAACACCCATTTCTCTCCAAACAAATGATGAGTCATAAATAGATCATATTCTTCAAAAATCATTTTGGAAAATAAATGATCTTATTTCTAATAACAGAAATAATTTTCTCACCATAGGACTTTTATAAAACATTACATATCTTTAAGTAACTAGTAACTTCTGTATCTTTGATGGTGGGAAGTTTCTAAAAATTGCTCAATAATGAGGGCAAAATTATTTTTTCCATTAGATGTTTAGGTTGTATAAATCCATAGCCAGAAAGAATAACAAGTGCTCTATGTCTTTGACAGTAAAACAGAATTCCATTTTATTTGTTTATTTTCTCATATGAGTACCTATCCTCCTTTCTGAACCTTAGCTTGTGATTGAAAGATTCATAAACTTACTGCATATTCATCCACATAATTTGAGATCTTTTTTCTCTAGAGTTCAAGTTGAAACACATTGTTGATGTATGTCCACTGTGACACGGCTTTTTTTGTAGTTACTTTTAATTAGATATAAATATTAATACACTTGAGTTTATGTATAGAATCCATTTGGAGGAGGAGGAAACATAGAGCGGTACACAATGACAGAATTTTAATGAATTTATTTTAAAGAGCAGTCACTTTAACTTGAAGGGCAGGAGAGGTCTGTCTCTAAAGCCCTTTTTGTGATAGAGAAGAGGGAATTCACAATGACTCAACTTGCAGAGAAAACTGAAATCCTTTTATGGTTTGGTTCCTCTCATTAACCCCAAATAGATAAAAGGCGTGTTTTCTCCTGAGCTTGAAAGAAAGAAACTGAACTTGTTGTGACTGTCCGGGTTACAGCCTTCTGCTATTAAGATACCACCCTGTGCTGAGTTTCAGTGAAGATAAAGTAAAACATCTAAAGAAATTATGTGAATGGTTGATCCACTGTCATGAAATTTCAGGTTCCTTCTGAAGAGAGGTCTAATTCTTGGAATGTGAAGAATCTGTCAAGACTTGTCTGCTGAGAAGGTCACATAACTAATATTAAAGCGTGACCTCCACCTCAGTGGCATTTTGCAAATGTCATTATTTAAAATCCCATCTTGTCGACATTGTTGCCCTCTTAAATTATTAAGTACATCAAGAACTTCTACTAATTTAGACTATTTGTTTAATATAAAGACTTTCTGTCCCCATGAATTTGGTGGTGAAAGTTGATTCATATATTCTGATTCTTTAGGTTTTTTTTAATCTTCTTCAATTTGGTTCTATCAACTAAAGTAATAGGGTGTGGGAGGTAGCAGATGCCAATTCACTTCTCCCTGGAGAAGACAGAAACCTGCTCCAAAATGCACACACCTCCAAGTTTATGTGAATTATCAGATGCTTATTAATATAAGTGAAGGAAGACAAAGTTACCCACCTTCTTTAAGGTCGTTAAAATTAGCACATAAACAAGGAGGGAAGTGTGTTGCTGATACCTACTCAGGACAGCCAGAGAAAAATCCTTTGGCTGCCGGGGAAACAGCACGATTGATCTCCATCATGAATGGCTGAGAAGTTCCAAGCAGAGGCCAGTCTGGCCTGGCATGTGGCTCCGAAAGGAAGTGTGCCAAAGATAAGGTGAAATAAGGATCACAGAGATCATAGGATTACATGCCTATATAAATAGTCCAGTTAACCTGTCTGCGGCTGCGCGGGCCTGCCTGCACATTGCTTTCTACTTCTCATAGCCAAGAAATCGGCTCCTGGAAACTGCTGTCAAAAGGGTGAACCTTTCACTCAGTCATTCAACATCAACTTTTACTGAATATTTATTCAACCACATTCAATAAATATTTATTTAGTATCTACTATGTGCCAGATAGTGTTCTAGATGCTTAGGGTACCTCAGGAAAAAGTAGAAGGAACGGATTTTTGTGAAACACTGTATGGGAGGTGGCCATATCTACTAAATGCAGAAAAAGTACTAAGTGAAAACAGGTACTGGAGTATATAAAATGTGATCCTTATTCTTGAGGAGTTTACAGTCTTGAACGAGGGGGGTTGATAAACATAAAAATGGTGGCCTAACATATGAAGTAGCACATGATGAGTATCAGAATGCCCAACACAGTGACTCAACGGAGCTAGTAAGAAAGTTGTAAAAAATGTGCATTAGTCAATAAACTACAAAGTCAAAAGCTCTAAGAGTAACAAACAAGAGCAGTGCTGATTAAGTTCTATGGCACTTAGAGGAGGGAGACATCACGTCCAGCGAGTTGTCAGAGAAGACTTTATGGAAAACAGTCACCATTCGATGGAGCCTGAAAGACGTGAACGCGTGAGCAAGAAGGCAACTTAACGGCATTCGGGAAAGGAGCCTGGTGAACAGGTGGGAGACATTAGAAAGTGAGAAGGTCGAAGTGAGAAGGTCATTTCAAAAGTTATTACAAAACTCAAAGTGGGGTAATCCAGGTAAGGATCTGGCTATCTGTTGATGACTTTAAAATTATAATCGGTCACCTCTACTTTCTTGATCCTCTACCACCTCTTTAAAATATTTTGTTGTTTCAATCACCAAATCATAAATATGTAATTTTCTTTATTATGTAACATTTAGCATTTATATCCTGTTAGCCTTCTTGCTTAATTTTTGAATCTTTAGCTATTATCATGCCCACATTCTATTATCAGACTTGATTACTGTCTTCACTAATGTTTAATATTATTTTTATTATTAAAAATATTTTTGACATGCATTTCCTTAAATAGTAGTCAATGCTCATTTTTATCTATATTCACTGTTTGCTGAAGTCCTTACTTCTCCTCTCCAAGACTTAGTATGTTACATACAGATTTTAATGATTTATTTTATAGCTGTACTGTATATTAAAATAATGAGAAAAAAACATTGAAATATAAAATTCTGCTAGAATTGTACTGCAATCACCCCATGTTTTGTCTCTGATAGTGGCACTCAAGAGAATTATATGAAATACCCAATTTTCCTGAGATCAACTACAGAATTTAAGGATGCACTTGAAATGGTATAGTTTTCCTGAATATATTTTTTTCCCTAAGAGGGTCTGAGTGTGTGTTATGTGATGGTGTGAGGGTGACCATGACCATGTGTGAAGGTAGCACATTTTTGGCAGTACACTAAAACCTTTGCTTGTCTCAGAATAAATTATGTCCTCATCTGTACATGTCCACAGTGGCAGGACATCTGCTGCCAGTGCCAAAGGGGTGGAATGGAGTATGGACTGAACAGGGGTTTGGAAAAGAGTAGAGGAGCTTAGTACCTGGGTCCTCTCTGCCTCCTGGTACAGTCCCTGCTGGGCACAACAGCCCTAGGAAAGGCAGCAGGACAGTGAATGGAGGAAAGCATAGGATTCCCCATTCCCTTCTGTCTATACATTCCTTAATTCAAAAACACATACTGATCACCTAATTTTGTTCTGGGGACATAGTATATGTTAGGGATAGTTAAGCTTCTGCCATGAACTTGGACTGCTCACAGTTTATAATCTAGTGCTGGAGGTGACAAACATAAACCATATCATTATATGAGTTATATCATTACAAGTGTGACAAATGGTCCAAGGTGAAGTGCAGAGTGCTTTAAGGGAAGATTGCTAAGTACTGTGCTGTGCTAGCATCTCCAGAACAGAGGAAAATACAGATGATGTTGTTTTAGTATGACAATTAACATCAGAATAAATTTAAAAATTCTATTCTCTCAGGGAAACTGCAGTATAAATAATATCGCAATGGCGAGGAATTTAGAAAACTTTAGCTGTATGATAAATTATTAATAAAATTTTGTAATAAAAATGACAAAGAATGTCTAAAAAATGATAAGGAATCTCTGGAACTTTTCCTTAATTTCTTTTAATAATACATATTGTCCACAAAAAGAAGGAAATCACATCTGAAATCTTATGCACCTGTGTGGCTAGTCAATTATTCACGAATCATCATAGATCTGATATCTATTTTCCCTATCTAATTCTGTTAGACAGTCAATTTGTAACGCTAAACAAAATGTGCACAGAAACCTTAAACATAGCAGTGTAGATATTCTCTGAAATTCCACTTATTTGCTTACTGTGGGATATTTAGAAAAGCCAGATGCCCATGCACATCATCTTAACACATGTCCATCTGTCATCTAGAATTACCAATAAACAAATTGCTTAAATAGTAGTGGTTAAGAATAGAGACCCTGGTGAGGAGTGACTCTCAGCATAGATCACGCAAACGATCACAGAGCTACACAAAGACGGCTGCCAGACCAGCCACAAAAATAGAGCAACAGGAGCAACACTCCATTGTTCGTTCACATGCTCCATTTCTAAGGATCCTTGAGGTCATTTTTACAGTATAAGTTATTTCAAAATAAATGAGAAAAAGGGAAGTTGGTAAATATCTACCACTGGAAGAAACAATCCTAGAAAACAAGACCCAGATCTTGAGTCGCTCCCTCAGCTAGGAAGTGGAGACAACTACTGCTCTTTAAACAGTATGTTCCTGAAGTTTCTTTAGCTGCATTTGCTAAAAAAGCTGAATCAAAATATAGTATTCTTGTTGATCTTGAATTCCCAGACCTCTAGCTGATAATTTCTTTATTAGACTATGGTGGTCTTGTGAGAGAGACCCCAGCTTAGTCGTGAAATGAATGAAGTTAATATGCAAATCTCCTCGTGAAAGACAACACTACCTGCGATTTCTCATTTAGATCCACCATTAAGAATAGGTTTAATAGGGAAGGGGATAAAGATATTTATTTGGGGAAAGGAACAGGAGGAGGTGAGATTAAAATGGCTCACTCCTCAATTGCTCTAGAACTGCCATGAGATAAACACTACTTCTCATGTTGAGCAGGGGTGTAAAAAATTTTTCCATTCAGTACTCATCTATTGTCTGTAGATCATTCACTGATGGCTACTTAACCTTATCAGCAGAAGTTCTTATTGTTAAGAGTTATTAAGCACTAACCATGTCAGGGGATTAGCAGAGACTCAAGGAAATTATCCCTGAAGATCTTGGGAGGAAAAATAGGATGGTTAATTACAGGTTAGTTCACTGAATTGGCCTCTGATATTAGATTTTGAGGCATTCAATTGTGGATATTAGCATGTTCTCTCAGGATACCGAAAAAGAAATTGAGAAAAATTATTTTCAATTGATCTTTATTCATAAAGCCATCCAATATTCATTAAATAAGTCCCTACTGAGTGCTATACAAAATGAATAAAACAAAGGCCATGTCCTCAAAAGGTTTTTTAACCTGATTGGTGATTATATGAGGTTTTGTCCTGAAAACACCTGTGTAATAAACAACAACAAACCTCAGTGATTACACAACAATAGATATCTGTCACATATCTGTAAGGTTTGGTTTATCTATACTGGGTTCACTCATGAGTCTGAATGTCATCTGTCTGGGCTGATCTTGGCCCGGCCACCTTGGCTCTGCTTCACAGGTCTCTCACCCTCATCTTGGGACAAGCAGGCTAATCTGGGCCTCAAGTTTTATGGCAACGGATCAAGCACAAGAGAATAAACTCCACCTCAGAAGTGCTTCTTCACGTTGTTGCTTATATCCCGTTTACTGACATCCTATTGGACAAAACCAGTCACATGCCTGAACTCAGACTCAAGAGGCAATAAACATACTTCACTTCTTGATAGACAAAGTGCAAAACCACAAAGCAAAGGGTGTGGATATGAGAAGGGGAAGAAATCAGGCAATTGTAATCTACTGCAGTGATATAAACACAAGATTGGGATCCAATAACAGACTTTGAGGAGTATCAGTATCAAGAAAATCAAGTTTATTACTCTGTATTTAGTACAACTATAGTGACTTATTTTTAGAAAACCTCAGCAGCAAGTTAATATGTTTGCTTAAACTTTCCTAGTTGGTTAAATTTATTTAGGATCTGAAGGATTAAGACCTCTTCATATTCCCTTTAATCTAAAGTTTACTCAACATTAGAAAATACCAAGTGGCAAGGGTCTTAATAGCTTGGGATATTAAAGTGCCTTAATGCTATTTTAAAGCTACTAGGTATTAGAATACCACAGGGAAGATGCTCTGAGGTATTTCCATTCTTTATTAACATGCTTTGTGTAATTAGTAGTGTTTCTATCAGAATAAATAGTAACTTGGAATTCATCCAAATTAAAAGCCCAAATGAAAAAGGAACATTAGTGGTGAATGGAATGTTAAAAGAGTCAAACTTCTCTAGGGTAGGTATGTCTGTGCAAGTTAGTGCAATTTAGAATCCACGTGGAGTAAAGGCAGCATATATACAGAGGAAGTCTGTGGGAGGTGGAAGCAGAAACCCAAACAGGCTTTTAGCCAGAGGGCACTTCACTTCCAGCTTTCTGAAAACTCTAAAAATCAAACTAAATTCTGTATATACCATAAGTGAAATCAGCATTGTCATCTTAAAAAATAAAACAACAAATATATGTAAAATAAGTCATTATGCATTTTTTTGTTATTTAGTATCTTATAGTTCTGATAGAAAAGGGTAACTTCTCCATACAATATAATATTAAGACTATAGATACCACCTTCTATAAGGAAAGTTGTGAAAGCATTTCTGATATCACTTTACCGTGAATATTCAAAAGAAGGGCCTGGACTACATCATAGGATGTAATTTCTCACTATGTTGCCAGCACTGTCTTGCTTCTGCACCCGTTGGTCATGTAACGATGATCTGGCATAACCATACACAGCCACATTGCATCTAAGCAACGATGACTAGCCTATAACTTCCAAAATTAGTGACTTATAATGTCTAGGGCAGGGCATCAAACTCGTTTTCACCGGGGCCACATCAGCTTCGCAGTTACCTTCAAAGGGCTGAATGTAATTTCAACTCCTTAGCAGTTACGGAGTAGTTATATTTATACAGTCCTAAAATTATTTTTGCCCTTTGAAGGCAACCGTGAGGCTGATGTGACCCCCGGTGAAAATGAGTTTGACACCCCTGGTCTAGGGGGAAGTCGACCTGGTAGTCCTGGCCTGTGCTTACCATTGAGGTAAATAATTGTGGGCTCAGGATTATATAAATAAGTTTAAATATTGAGACCTTATCAGCTTCTTGAAAACAGAGACAATTCTGGTGTAGTGGAAAGAGCTATGGCCTGTAAGAAAATGAAGCTCTTATAAAAACATTAATAATTAGCATTACTTCATAACATATGTAAAACATCTAAAACTATAAAACTTTTGAGAGAAAATCTTCATGGGCTTAGGTTAGTCACATATTTTTTAGATAGGACAACAACAGAAAAGCATGAATCATAAAAAATTTGATAAATTGGACTTCATCAAAATTAAACATTACTCTTTGAAAGACACTGTTCAGAAAAGAATCAAGCCAAAGATTGCTAGCAAAACATCTACCTCTTAAAGGAACTGATTTAGAATATATAAAGAATTCTTACAACTTGATAAAAAAAAAGACAAATACAGTACTTCAAAATTTGACAAAAGATTTGAACGGACACTTCATAAAAGAAGAAATTCAGGTGGCAAAATAAACACATGAAAATTTCTCAATGTCATTAGTTACTACAGGCAAAAAGAGATACTACTATAAATCTATTTACTAACATTTAAAAAACTGTAAATGCCAAGTGTTGACAAGAATGTAGAGCAATTAGAACATTTGTATACTATTGTTAAGAGTGCAAAATGGTATACCAGTTTCTTGTAGCATTCAATATACACATACCACATGAGCTAGCAATTCCACTTCCAGATACTTACTCAAAATAAAACATTTGTCCATACAAATGTCTGTCTGAGAATGTTTATAACAACTTTTTTCCATAATAGCCAAATACTGGAAAGATGCAGAGGTCTATTCATTGGAAAAGAGATAAAGAAATTGTAGTATATTCACAAAATGTAACATTACTCAGCTCTAACAAGGAATAAACTACTAAAACATTCACCAACGTTATGTTCCAGGACAAGCTAGTTACGAAAGAGTACATACTTCAAGATTACATTGATATGAGACTCTTGAAAAGGCAAAACTACATTGGGATAGAAAACAGAACAGACATTCCCCCTGGCTGGGCGGGGTGCTGGGATGGCTACAAAAAGGAAACTTTTGGTGGCAATGAACATGTTCTGAAGGTTAGTCGTAGTGGTGGTAACACAACTGTTTACATTTGCCAAAACTCATCAAACTTCTGAACATGAGAATTTTACTGTACGTAGATTACCTTAATAAGTCTGACCTATAAGAAAAATCAAGAAGCCATGGTAGCTTAGATCAGGGTTAGAAGAGAGGAAATAGAAAGGAGTGAAGGCACGGATGCGAGGTCGACCCAGTTGGCATCACACGTAGCTCATGAACTCCCCTCATTGCGTCGATGCACTGAATGTACAGCTATACATGGTGTGATGACCTCAGAGAGGAATCCAGAAACTAGCTGAGTAACTCCCACACACAGAATGTATGATAAAATGCCCACATCCAAACAGGCAGCTCAGGCTGAGCCACACTCCTGTCCTAAACCCAGCACTCCCGACTCTCAGCTTCTTCCTGAGGGGTGAAAGGTTTGGATACCATATTTACGGCTCCAACTTTTAAGATTCCCAACAAAGGGACAGGCTCCCAAAACATCTGTTCTGAAAGCCAATGAGTCCTTCTTTATCAGACCCACAAGACTATATAACAAACAAAGAAGCAATTGTTCAGGCTTGCAAGCCCTCACCAAAGCTACTCCCCCAGGGCTCAGTGCAGAGAAAACAGGCAAAATCCACCCCTCTCTCAGTCTTTTAGGAATGGGACCATCTGCATACTTTGGAAGCTTCTGCCTGGGGTCCAAGTTCATAATTTGGCACACACCCAGGGGCTTGCTGGAATCCTCTTGGGAACTTGAGAAAACTGGCGGACACCTCCACGGATGTCTACCTGCAGCCTGCAGCAGCTCACCAGTGTCTCCATGGAAGGAGCTTGTACGCATGTCTGCACCCCAGCTTTCGCAGCTGCCAACTAAGAGACGGATCCCCAGATCACCTGGCTCTCATAGCCAACAGTGCTTCCATACACAAGTCCCACATGGGGATAAGCTGTTCAACATTGGCCCTGGCCTTGTTTTTTAAATTTGACAACCAAAGCAAAAATAAGCAAGTGAAACTACATCAAACTAAAATGCTTGCTCATCAAAGAAAACCATCAACAAAATGTAAAGGCAACCTAGAATGGGGGAAAATATTTGCAAACCACATACCCAATAGGGGTTAATATTCAAAACATACAAGGAAGTCACAGAATTCAACAGCAAAAGAACAAACCACCCAATTAAAATGGTCAAAGGACCTGAATAGACACTTCCCAAAGAAGACACACACACGGCCCACAGGCACATGGACACTAATCATCACGGAAATGCAAAATGAAAACTACAATGAAATACCATCTTGTACCTGCTAAGGTGGCTTTTATGAAAAAGACAAAAATAACAAATGCTGCCGAGGTATGAAGAAAAGGTACACAATTGATGGGAATGTAATCTGGTACCGCCACCATGAAATTAAAAATAGAACTACCATATAATTTAGCAATTCCACTAGTAGGTTTTTTTTTTTTTTAAGATTTTATTTATTTATTTTCAGAGAGAGGAGAAGGGAGAGAGAAAGAGCAATATATGGTTGCCTCTCACGTGGCCCTCACTAGGGACCTGGCCCACAAGCCAGGCATGTGCCCTGACCGGGAATCGAACCGGGACCCTCTGGTTCCCAGCCCACGTTCAATCCACTGAGCCACACCAACCGGGCACCACTTGTAGGTTTTTATCCAAAGGAAACAGAACCATTATCTTGAAGAGTTATCTGTGTCCTCATGGTTAATGCAGTACTATTTGTAACAACCAAAGTATAGAAATGGTCTAAATATCTGTCAACAAATGGATGCATATATTGCATGTATGTATGTATCACATATTACACACACGATAGAATATTTAGCCTTAAAAAAATCCCGTATTTTTGACAACATGGATGACCCTGAAAGGCATCATGCTACGTAAAATAAGCCAGACAGAGAAGGACAAATGGTATTACTTATATGTGAAATCTAATAAATAAGTTTTAAAAACGTCAAACTCAGAGAAACAGAGTAGAAAGTGGTTGCTAAGGGCTGGGATGGGGAATAGAGGGAGAGGCTGGTGAAATGGTGCGAACTTTCAGTTATGAGATGAATAAAGTTTGAAAATCTAATGTATAACATGGTCACTACAGTTGATAATACCACATTGTATAATTTAAATTTGCTAAGAGAGCTTAAATGTTCTCACCAAAAAAAGGTGAAATGTGTGAGATGAGGGCTGTGTTAACCAGACTGGAGGAGCCCTTTCACAACACATATGCATGTGACATTGTTGTGCTGTACACTTTAAATATCTTAGGGTTTTACTTGTCTATTGTACGTCAATAAAGTTGCAAAAAAAATAAGTGCATGGATGATTGTTGTGTTTTTGGACTGAGTAACTGCAATTAACTAAGCTCTATTTGTAAAGAATTGAACACAGTGCCTGATAGATAGTATGGACTTAATAAATATTAATGATCATAATTTTTAGTTTGCCTAGGTTAAAGTTTGTTTAGTAAAGAAAACCCAGTATGAACAGAATCAAAGAACTATTTAAAAATAGTATTAGAGAGGTTTAGTGTGGCTGATTTGTCTCTTAACATTAGGATCGTTTTTGTTTCCTTTTTTAACAAAAATTTGAGGAATAATATATAAAATGTCTATTAGTAATTAATTTCTTCAATAGCTACTCATTAAGTACCAGATATCATGCTACATTTTGGAGATATAAGCTCAATGGTAAACAAATATTTGTACTCTCGACAATGAACTTGTAACTTAGTGAGACTCACAAATAAAAATGAAGGAGTACCTACTGCAGAGTCAAAAAAGTTCTCATGGAAATTGTAAGTAAACTGAGGATGTGATGGGTGATTGTAGGAGCACTGGTAAGGGCAGGGCATGGTGGCTATGGAAAGATGGGGTGGATGGCGGCGGGGAGAACACTCTCCACAAAGGGCAGTTTGCCTGAAACCCGGACACCGAAGGTGCCAGGTGCATTCTCAGTGTTACTACGGTCGAGGATGAAGGACAGCTGGAACACACAGTGTTTCCAGGGTGAACCAGGAGCGGTAGATAGGGTCAAGGTTTAGTTGGGCTTGGTAAACCAAAAGGATTTTGAAACTTATCCTTACGATGATGGGAAGTCATTGAAAGGTTTGAACTTACATGATCCATTCTGATTTGTGCTTTGGGAAAATTACCTGGGTGTCGGTATGGAGGTCTGGAGAAGGTGGGGACTTAGTTAATGGAAGGACCAGCAAAGGTACTGCAATGGGAATGGAGAAAGTGAAGGATTCAACAAACTCTTAGGAAAGTATACAAGTCAGAGATTAATTGACCATCAAGGCTAAAGTCGTGGTAATAATCAAGAACGGTGCCCACATCCTGACCGAGGTGACTTGGAGGAGGAGGATGTCAATCACTAGAGGTGGGAAATGTTGGAGACAGAGAATGCTGGAGGAGAGGATGGTGGTCACATTTTTTGGTCATACTGTAAAATGCCAGTCAAATGATACGTCCAGCCTTTTATTGTTTGTTAACTTTTCTCATACCCTGAAATTAAATTCCTATAATGTTTAAGACCTATAAACTTCTGACTGCAAAACATTTTTTCCTAAGTCTATGGGGGCATTTTTATTACCAGAAATATACACAAAACACATTGGAAGCAAAGCTGCATATCACACAAATGGTGGTTAATGGCTTACTTTCTTCCTCTTCCCTCTCATGCTCACAAAAGAAATCAGAGACATGTCTGAGTTTAGGCAGAATCAAGTTTTATATTCTTGGAAATTGTTTTTCCTTCACCCAACTTTACCCATTAGTTTGTTTTCTTTCCACCTAGCTCGGCAATTACTATAATTATGTTTCCATTCATACTGATAGTTTTCTGTTTTCTACTATCACGTTCTTCTAGCTTGAGGATAGGTTTATGCTTAGTTATTTCAAAGTACTAAAGTACCTTAGAAAACCCTGTGAATTATATGAGTACTTAATTAATGCTTGCTAAATAACTAAAAAAATCATATCTTAAACTTGCTCATCTAATAATTAGGTTTTAAAAGTCATTCCATTTTCATTATACTGTTTTTCAAATCCTTTAGCACCAATTTATATTATTAGAACAGAAGATGAAGTCTTACTCTAAAAATATTTAATTAGTTTGACCTTTCACTTTATTTTCTATTTATTTAACCTTCGTCTTTTGTACAAAGTATGAGAAAAGACAATATGTCCTTCAAAATACTCAGTCACCCAGATGTTAGAATACTTAATCTGTAGTGGTCCAGGGTTTGGATAATGAGACCACAATATATTTTTTTCCGTTGCACCACCAAACACAAAAACCATGAAACCCAAATTTTTGAATAGTTTCAACCGTCACACATTTGTAGGCAGCTAATATAAGCAGTTAAAGCCACAATACGGTTTTACCAGAACTATACAAGAATGTGGTAATCAGAACATGAATTGTATTTTGGCATTGGCTATAAATGTGACTTGTGGTATAATTCAAGCTGATTCATTTTAGTTTCAATGCACTCACCTATTTCCCCGATACCTGAAATATTCTTCTTTTTTCTTTTTCTTTTTACTTATGCTCTCTGACTAAGGACCACTGCTTTGTGATTTGGGTTCTGGTAAAGGATTTAACCCATTAATATACAGGGTGGTGAAAAAATAGGTTTACAGTTATGAGTAAGTGAAACAGAGAGTTCCTTCTTGTACTATTATTTGTTTATTACTGAGTTATTGTTCATAGGAATAACTGTAAACCTACTTTTGTTCCACGCTGTACTTGCCATTTGAAAACAAAAGCCCATATTCTCTATCCCAGATGAAAGATAAAAAAACAAAAGGGAGGACACAGAAACAGAATCTGCCACGGCACAGGGAGTGGTTCCAGCAGTGAGAACACCAGCGTGATCTGGGCGAGGCGCACCTGATGGCAGGCAGAGGGCTTGACTCCTGGATGAGGTCATTAGTGGTGTTTGAAAAAAAGAGAAAATGCATTCCAGAACGTTCATCTATCACTATGTGTTTTAGATGGATAAAGGTGGTCTATTAAAAACCTATGGGCAAAATTTGTTATCAAATGTCAAAAGAACATCCTGCTTGTTTATAAGTATCTCTTTCCAGTATCAAACAATTTCCTCAAATAACTTCTATGCCTGTATATAGAAGAACATCAATTATCACTTGACTACACTGCGGCAATTATGAACATGGTCAATTTGTATGTGTACTTCCCCCCTAGAGGACATGAGGGCAAAGCTTAATTCATGCCATGAGTCTCGAAAAATTTAAAATCTGATGCTATTCCAAGGCCTACAAGTATTGTCTTGTAAAAATTGAGTGGCCTCTAAACACTCCATATATTGGGCTTTAAAAACAATGATATCTGTCCACTAAGTTTTCTGTATCTTAGAAATTATATATTATAAACTCATAGATGGAGAGCAGGTGACAGCTAGTGGAGAGGGGGAGTGGAGGGGGTGTGGGATTGAGCAAAGGAAAAAGGACTCATGGACAGGGACAACAGTGTGGAGATTCTGGGGGAGGGGTGTATAAGGGGACTAAAAGGTAAGGTGAAAAATACAATAACAATTAAATAAAAAAGTTAAAAAAGTGACAAGGATGTGAAGTACAGCATAGGGAATGTAGTCGATAACATCATAATAACTGTGTGTGGTGCCAGGTGGGTACTCGGTTTACTGGGAGGACCACTTCGTAAGTTATTTAAATATCTGATCACTGTACTGTAGCCCCAAAACTAATCTAATATTGAATGTCAACTGTAGTTAAAAAGTAAAGATTTTTTTAAAATGTGAGCTATATTTTAAACAATGGAAACCATTTTGAAACAGAAATGAGAGACCAGGGTACATGTGGTTCATTTGTCACTTTTTGTTTTATATCTTACATATGGATGAAATTACATGGTTCTTGTCCTGTCTGACTTATTTTATTTAGCATAATACTCTCAAGATCCATGTTTTAATTATACAGATTGAAAATATTTTCTTTTCAAATTAAACCTACTGGTTGTTGACTCCCCAAATTTCTGGCAAAAAGACAAGGCTGGGCAACTGTCAACATCTAGTTAACATGGCTAACTAAACAAATGCTTATCACTGCTCTAGACCTTAACACTCCTAAAGTGACAGTGATCACCATCATCATCCACAGACACACACACACACACACACACACACACACACACACACACACACACGAGATAGAGGGGGGGGTGGGGAAGAGAGAGAGAGAGAGAGAAGCCAATGCCGCTAATGTTGGAAATATAGAAAGCTGAAATCTGCATGCCCCGGGAAAGTGAACTGATTCACACCACAGAACCCCAGAAAAGCTTGCTATTTGGAGGCATCAGGGATTGAAGGGGGGAGTAAAGAGAGGGGCTATAAACAGGAGGATTGTTTGAGTTAAGCAATTACCCTTGAATTATCTTTCCAGACAATAGAAGGTGTAATCTCTAATGAGGCCTCAGGTTCAAAGATATCTTCCTGTAAAAGAAGTTTAAAAGGAAGACATCCTTTCTTTTGGCCCTCCTTGTGTATTTATCTTTCACAAAACCGGAAACCGGTGACATAACACAGGGCAGAAGCAAAGGAGATCCTAATGTGGTGGTTCAGCATCACTCCAAGGGAGCAGCCAGTCCAGAATGTGACAGAGAATGGAGGGATTGATACTTTTCCTAGTTGCAATACTTTAAATAAATATGTATGTGTATATCGTAACATAAATTTTATTAAAATTTAAAAATGCTCAGTGCCTGATTATCATTCAAGGGTAGAGAAACAGATACGCAGCTTTTGAAAAATATATTACCTTCCCAGTTGTGTCTCATTTTCATTAATAAAAAAAATTCTGTGTTTTAATGATGACTTTGAGGGGTAGGATAGATGATATGAAAATGCTCAGGAAAGTTAAAGACTAGCCATCACTACTCCTATAGTAATGGATAATTTACCCACAGATCGTTCAGGCTGTATTGTACCCCTCAAATGGAATTCCTCCTGTGGTCATGTATTGTCCAAATTGAATTTCTGGACACATTAGAGTACCAATGTTAAATATGATCATTTTTTTTATACACTGCATAAATGAAATTTGCCTCTTGACCGCCTAGAGCAGTTGCTTGCTTTCTGGCAAAACCATCTGTAAAGATTTCCAACTGGAAATGTATTTTGCATGATACCAGGTTGAAGTCATGAATCACTTGGTAACTCATTAGAGGGACGAGCATCAAAAGATCCCTTAGGAATTTAGGGAAAAGGTAGTTAAGTAATTAATGAAGTTATTTAAAATCCTGATATGGATGAGCCTGCTTTGAAGACTGTTAGGGATTAATATTTATTTAATAGATTGTCAGTTTCCATGCCAAAAAGAGGAATGTGACAGAAGTCACCCTAGTCTAAATGTAAAAAAGGTAGCCCATTCGAAGCATATTTTATTTCAGTAGTTGACACCATTATAGTCCGTACCATTATATCACCATACAAAAGCCATCATTCTCCAGCTGAAATTAACATTGCTGTTGTTTTCGATTAGAAGAATTGGCTCTAAATCCAACAATTCTCTGCAGTGATTTATATTTTAGTAGCTGGCATCTTGTACCAGGAGGGAACATGTCAGAATATAAGTGCTCTCTGATGAGACATAAGACATTAAAATTGATAGGAGATGGCAAAATGGGAGAATAGCATTGGAGGCATAAAGTTTTCACTTGAGGACACTCTCTGCACTGGCCTCGTTTCTGAGGCCCTCTGCTAATCTTTGTGTTTGACTCAGAAACTAGTTCTTCCCATGGAAATGAACAGGATGTGAGCCTGGTGTTTATACCATTAGTGCTTATCTCTTACATGAAATACTGAAAAAGTAATAAATACCAGACAGATCATATCTATAAGAATAAATAATAGCTGACTTGATTGATAGAGTGAATGCCCCTAAAGATATATTAGTAGTTTCTTAATTTTATCAAGATTCATTTTCATATATTGTAGCTAGTCCCACCTACTTTTATCCCTAATAGCTTTTTAAAAGTCATGTAATTAGATATTTTAACCCTGAAGTCCAGGACTGTAATCTCAGAAAACTTCATAATATTTGATCATATTATTTAGTTTTAAACTGCCTTATCCCTGAAAACACTAAGAGCCCTCTAAAATCTCTATTGTGGCTTTCTCTTGTTCACCCATGAAACACTCAGAAACAGGGCCACCATTAAGAGAAAATATATTTGAGTTTAAACTTTGAGGGAAAGGACAGTATTGTCTTCATTTTCATATCCTTAACATAATAACAGACACCAGAATTAATTAAAAAGTGTCATAGGGGTTAACTTTATGGTAACATTTATACCTAGATATTAAATACCAATAAATAAAGCATGTTGAATTTGATTCCCACCGTTGAGTGTTGAAGAAAATGTCTTTTAGGGTTGATTCATTCCCCAAGCCCTACTTCCAGGAGGCCTTTTCACTCAAAGGGCTCGTGTTTGCTCTCGAGGACCACACTCTGTCTTGGCCAGTCCCTAACAAAATGGAGTCGCTACCGAAGGTTGGTAACTGTCTCTGTTATGCCAACTCCAGCTTGAACATCTCTGTATTCCATGCAAAGCAATAAAAAATAAAATAAAAATCTTCAGCTTCTAATTTTGCAACAATACCATGATGGTAGCCATGGTGAAGCAGAATAATATGGTTAGAGTTGGAAGAGTAGGGTGCTTTTCTCATCAAAGGCATTAGCCAACTGGATGAGAAGGGTGTGAGAGATAGAAACAAAACTTTTGGATAGAGCCGCCAAGCACTGGAAACCGCGTCTTAAAGCCTGTATCATAATAAGGTTAGACTATTGAAGTGCATGGTCAATGCCCTATGAAATGTCTTATTTACAAGTAAACAGAGTCAGAGAAGTGACAAGTCAGTTAAATGAGGCATGCAGACAAGGGATCAAAGTTATTTACTAGAAGATGCAAAGAAAGAACCTCAGCATAGGTTGTGCATCTCAAGAGAGAGGAGTTAACCCCAAATACGCAGGCGTTACTGGTGAAGTCTGATGGCAAGTGCATGGCTTGGCTTCTTAGCCTCCAGAGGCCTTTTTAAGTTCAATTAGAAGGTTCCTTATGAAAAATTCAAGCCAAACAGATTTAAAGGAACTAAGTGGTTCACTACTATTCTTGCTGGGCTTATACAAATAATGAGGCCAAGTTGATGGGAACTAGACTTATTTTGCAAAATAAATTAGTCTTAATTTGGTTACTTTTGGTTAAGATGAGGTGATTTTAGAGGAGAAAAATTGTTTCAATAGAAACTATAATATGCTTTTGTGGATACTAGTTTCCAGTGCTGTTCATTATTTTTTAAGTTTTCTTTTTTTATTTTCTACCTATAAACTAGACTGGATCCTAAATTTTTCTAGTTTACTTATATATTTGGCTGTAACTCTTCCAATTAACGTTTTCATTTTTCCATCCTTTGACTGGGAATCATTGAGAACTAAAATTGCCTGTTTCCCAATGCCATGCAAGGTAAAGTAGGACAACTTAATATAGACTTCAAAGAAATCAAAGAGCTCACACACGGACCACCTTCCTGGCTGCTGCAGAAAGATCCCCAGACAGTCAACCAGAGAAACTGCAGACTGGAGAATCTATCAGTGTAACTGCCTGCCTTCCCTTCATCTGAAGATGACAAAACACGATCATCTGGAAATCCTTGTGTGCCTTCGGAACTCTGAAACCAGGATATTTTTGTTTTGTTTCCATAACGATGCCTCTTATTAAACACCTGATGGCTTGCACCATAGGCTTCGCCAAAACCCATACTTTCTCAATGGCATCCAACATTTCTCTCTCTTTTGCAAGTTTCTCTCCTGAAGCTGTTCCAGAAACTTGCTCTGTAGTCCAGTACACTTGAGATTGCTGCATGCTATGCCTTTGTTTAGCTGTGGGTCTAGTTAGATATAGGGCCTTGGTTGCCTGGGAGTGATTAAGAGTCCTGTGGATGCCCTTTCTGATTTACAGGGCAGTCTATCTAAAGAACGGTGCAATGCTATGGAAGAGGATGCAGGTGAATGCGCCGGAGACTAAGCTGGACAGGAGGTTTTGTGCCATAGGAATTTCTGGGGCCACAGCAGAGATATCCACAGCAAATATCACCACTGTTAAAGGATATTGTGAGCCAAAACACATGAAGGAGCCTTGAGAAGTTGCACAGCCCTACGCAAATATGAAACAGGGCTGTGTATTTACTTTCTCCCTAAGTCTGTGTGGAGAAACATCACTCAACCACTGAAACTTTTAAACTCATTTCCTAATGTTTCCAATAGTAACTGACAAAGCTCCATGGAGAGCTTCATATGATAATGATCCTGGGGGGCTGTATGAGTTGGTCTGAAGGAACAAGTATTGGTAGGTAAACGGCAGAAACAAAGCAGAAATGAAAGCTCATCAACAGTCCTGAGCAGATCTAGCTTGTAGGTCAGGAGTGGCCTTCGTGTTCAAAGACTCATGTTAGGTACAAATATCCTGTTTTATTTATTTAGACAGAAAGTCTCTGTCAGTAGGTATAAACATTGACCAGATATAAAATTTTCTCTGTATTAGTTGGTGTAAGAACATGCAAAATTTTCCTGATATAATATGCTTGTAACTTGGAAAAATTAGTAACTCCCACCATGCAACCCTAGTAGGATCAAGTGCTAATGAAGAAGATGCTCTAATAATTAGGCCTAGAGCCCACCGAATGTAACACCTTCCAATTAGCACTCCCCAGCATGAACACTGCCATTATCATTAAACAACAAAGACAAAAATGGGTATCAATCCACATAATAGAAAATAATTGATGAAGTTGGAGGGCGTGATTATTTGTGATTACTTTACAGTCATGCACAGAAAGTAGGAGAACCACTGCTAGTGGTTAATCTCTGGCTACCTCTTTGAAGATAATGAAATTGGCTTCCTACTGATGATTATTCATTAACAATTAATTCTTTCTCAGTGATCTGCCTCATTTTCAGCTTTCTCACTACAAACATGCAATGGAATAATTACAAGTGGAAATGAAAAAGCAATTAGTGGCAGATAATGCCAACATCTGATTAAAAAACAGTAGAACAGATTAGCAGTTCGGTAACTGCAAGTCTGCTGCTTTCAGCAGGGAGGTGTAAGTCACCCAGTTCCTCTGCACTTCAAGCTGTGCCTTCTCTTTTATTGCCTCCCCTCCATCATGGTCTGCCACATTAAATGCTCTCTTATTCTAGGGGGCATTGGCTTGTTGTAAATACTTTCTACAGATTAAGTAGCATTTGAGATGATTTGTGGTCCTACATGCTAAAATTCTAAAAGGCACTGTCTCATAATATGGCTAAAAAACCCCTCTATCGATACACCTTTGGAAAATCACAGAAAATTATCACCGTGCATTTATCTGCTTTTGTTTCAACTCAACTCTTGTTAAGTGTCTTCGCAAGAAGAAAAGTATATCCCTAAATCAAAGACAAGAACCTTCGTGGAGCACTTGAGCTCTTTTCCTACCTGTATCCATGGTGGCTTTGTCTTGTAGGTTAGATACTCGCGTTGCATAATGTGGGACATAAGTTGACAGTTTATGGATTTTTACTAAACATTCATTAAGGGTTAAGACAGTTCTGGCTGATGTATAAATAGTCCCTCAATATAAGGTTTATAACATCACTGTTTTCAGTGATCCAGCTTCTGTATCTATACTTCCCATGATGCAGAACTACATGGGGAATGTCAAAGCCATCAATTCTGAAGGCAAAAAGCAATTCTCTTTTACATGGTTTGGAATATGCATTAATATGGTCTGGTAAGATTTTTATCATAGAATTTCACATGGTAGGAGTATAGAACACAACTCTTTTAGGAAACTGGGTTCTGAAAAGAACTATCTATTTTAAATCACTTGGTTATATATTATTTTACCATATCCACAAAAATTTAAATAATAAAGAAGGTATAAAATAGAAAAAAAGCAGACATTAATGAGCTGATATTCATCTGATATGGTGCCCCTTATGACCATCTGAAAGAGCATCTGTTCAGATTGGCCATTTCTTGCTCAGTATGGCTGCTGAAGATTTTGAAAAACACCCCTGACTATAACTAGATATTGTTAAGCACCTTATACATAGCTGGAACTGTGTAGGGGCACCGATGCTAATTAGACATGGTATCCCATCCCTCTACCAGCTGAAAATCTAGTGGAAGAGAAAGACATGTAAAGAAATGAGTAGAATAAAATATGATGATTGTTACATTTGGGGCATGTACAGGGCACAAGACGGAGTTCTACAGAGTATGAGCAGGAGCAATAGTGACTGGAAAGAGTTCATAAGCAGGTGATACTTGAATTTAGCCTTAGAAGGTGAAAATTCTGTCTATCTATATCTATCTATCTATCTATCTATCTATCTATCTATCTATCTATCTATCTATCTATCTGTGGCACAGGGAAAAACAGAGCAAAGGGCATTACTAGGTAGATATGAATCAGGGCCCAGAGACAGGAAGCATGCTGGCATGCTAGGAGAAAGTGGGGGATTAAGGCATCAGGATGATACTTGCGAAGAGAGAAGCAAGAGAGATAATGGTGAAGGGCTTACATGCTAATAAATTGAACTTTATAAAGTGAAAAACCCCCTGCTTCCTCAGACATGTACTTTTTTAAGATAAAGTTTTCATATTTCTACTGAATTTAAAACTTGCAAGTTTCATTTGCATACATAAAAAGTTCTCTATGAAGTCTATGTATCTTGACTTATAAAACATGATTGTGAATTTCTTAAAAACATAAAAAGTTTAATATAATGATGTTACCTTGGTACTTTTATTCTAGAAAACTAAGAATTTTGTCGTATCAATGAAAACATCTCTGAAAAATAGAAGTAGGACTATTATACTTTGTATAAATTCATCTTGCTTTGATTTGTAGAACACGAAGTCTAACAGGGTCTCACTTTTTAGGAATGTGATCTTAATGAAAGCTATTTAAAGTCTTTATGCCTCAGTTTTCTCACAGGTTGGTTGTATCTATTAAGGAGCTGAACTCAGTGGCTGACACCAGAGAACAGGATTAATAAATCACAAACCTCTGTCTGTTTAGGAAGTCTCTCCAAGATTAATAAACCACACACCTTGCTTTAGAAAATGTAGTTAAAAGCAATAGAGATAGGACCTAATGGATTGTTGGTGAAAGTAGAAGGATACATTTTAGCAAACGCAGTTAGGTACTCACTAGCATACCTTGATGTGGAGAGTTAAGAGCTGAGGTGAGGGCAGGCAAAGGGAGAGACAAAGAGCACCGATATGAAGAATTTTTCTCTCTGACGTGCATCAATAGCATTCTTAAATTCCCCATTGGAGCTGAGAGAATAGAGATGTATGACCTTAGCAAATTGGAAGCCTGGGTGTCATGGCTCTTCTTGACTTAGATTAGCAATACTGTGAAGGGTCCAGTGGCTATCAGGAAGCTGCTTTTCAATTGTAGGGTAAGCTCCTGATGTGGAGAAGTGAGGACTAAAGAATAAAATAGGCTACAAAAGAAATGTTGGTGCCCTGGCTGGTGTGGCTCAGTGGATTAAGTGCTGGCCTGCAAACCATCAGTTCTCTGGTTCGATTACTAGTCAGGGCACATGCCTGGGCTGCAGGCCAAGTCCCCAGTTGGAGGCATGGAAGTGGCAACCGACTGATGTGTCTCTCACACATTGATGTTTCTCTCCCTCTCTTCCCTCCTCCCTTCCTCCCCTCCCTTTCTCTAAAATTGCATAAATAAAATCTTAAAAAAATTTTTAAAAAAAGGAAACCTACATGAAGGTATGTACGTATGTATTCTTTGGCACAAAGTAATACTAATCAGAAGTGGATGCCACAAAAAGAGGGAGCCTAATATTTTTATTATTTTTTTTTAATAATTTTTTTTCCTTAGTGCTTGGACTTCTTGTCTGTAATCTACACTGAAACCCCAGGTAGTTTTAAAGACCATCTATATGCTGATGATTTCTCATTTACGTCTGCAGCTCTGACCTCTACTCTGAACTGAACTGACTCTCAGCCCTTAACCTGACGTCTAATGAGCGCCTCAGATAATCAGATTTTAAATTCAACTCTTGATTCCAGTTCTTCCTCACATCGGTCCTTTCCCCTTCATCACAGAATGACAATGAAAACTCAGGACTTGTTCTGGACTCTTCTTTTAATCTTATATGCTACATCTAATCCATCAATAAATACCGTTTACTTTGAGAAAGTATCAGAATCTGATCACATCTAATCTCTTTCACTGCTATCACCTTCTGCAAGCCTCTGGTACCTATCACCCAAACTTCTGTACTAGGCTTCAGACTGGTCTCCCTGTTCCATTCCTGCCTACCATCTCCATTCACAGAGGAATCCTTTAAAATACAAATCTTACTACTTCCCTATTCAAAAGTCTCAGGTGGCTTTACAGCTCCAAGTAAAACCCAAAGTCCTTGCCGTGACCTCAATCTCTTTTCTCCAGTCTCTTTTCCGACCACTCTTCCCATCACTCACTCTTGCCTTGCTCAGGGCTCCATCTTGGCGGGGGCGATGAGAGAGTAAGCTGGTTCAGGGAGGACAACCAAGAATTCAGTTATAGACACATTGGTTTTTATGTACTTTTGACATGTCCTACAGACGTCAGGAAGGCAGTTGCTATATGAATCTGAAGTCTCAGCAGGGAAGTCTGGGACTAGAGATCTATGTTTGCAACTCATTTGAACAGTATCCTTTGAAACTCTTCGTATGGATATTGCAGAGAGAGAAGGTAAGAGATCCGGGACCGAGCCTTGAGGAACTACAACATATCAACGCCTGGTGGAGGAGGGAGAAATTATAAAAGAGACTGCTAAGTAGTCCCCAACAAGTAAGAGAAAAATTGGAGGAGTGATTTTATAGAAGCCAGGGGGGTGAAAAAGGGGACAGGTGTGATCAACAATTCTTTTGACAAGTTTAGTAAAGAGGAGGAGATGGAGCTGTAGCAGGAGAGAGATACAGAGACGGTTATCTGTATGGGTGAAATTTGAACAGACTAAAGAGCTGATGAGAATTACACCTTTGGAGAGTGCAAAGTGAAATGTGTAAAAGGGGGATAAACAGCATCACCGTTCTGAGAAGGTGGGATACCGGGAACTCACATGCATAGCTAATTCATTTTTGAAGCTAGTATTTTAGAAAATAAACATTTAAGAATTCTCAAAACTATTTAATGATCAATTGTCTAAACATAAGCTTTATACCTTCTAGTGGAGAAGGAAATAAACAAAAGAAATTGCATATAATACTGTTAAAGAAAAATAAAGAAATAGCTCGAAGCCAACAAAATTAAAGGGCAAAAGTAAAGTAAAAGAGCCAGACAAGGAGTGGAAGAGAGGGCCAGTCTATAAAGAAAAAAAAAAAAGGAAAAGGAAAAAGATAAATTCATTATTTAAATAAAGAGGTTCCCAACATTTGATCAGAAAATGAAAATCTATAGGCCACATTTGTAAGGTCTATACCAGATACATGCAATAAAACAGAAGCAACTCAGATTGAATGAAAGGGAAATGTTGGACATTTGCGTATTTATGAAACAAAAAGTTTAACTGGTGATAAAGACAGACAACTTGTTATAAAGAAAGTATAATCGTTGTAAACTTAAAGTGTTGAGTAACTTAGTATCCAACTACTTATGAAGCAAAACTAAGATAGACAAAGAGGAAAAAAAGGAAAACATGAAAAGTAATGGGAAACTTTACTATAGTTCTGTATTTTTGAAAGAACAAGAACATAAAAGTGAATAAGAATATAGAGGACATCAATCATATTATTAATAAAGTTCATTAAATAGTTAATGTCATGAGTATATATCCTACAAAGAGGGGATTTGCCTGTTTTCAAGTGTGTCTATAAAATTTACCAAGAAATTGGTCATATGTACTACCTCTAAAACAAGCATTACCAATATCCTGAAGTAGACATGATATAGCCATTTTCACAGATCATGGTGCAATAAAGTTTCATAAGTAACTTCAGCTCATTACAGTATGTATTTTAATGTCATGAATATCAGGGATAATGAAAAATGTGGAGCTTACCCACTTCCCAGTTGTTCTCCTTGGTCAAGTATTTATGGAGATATTTATCAAGTGAACATTCACAATTTTCAGAACATGTTGTTACTTCTTTCAATGACTTTTTTACAAGTTTATTCAGGCCAATTTAATAATCTAATTTTTTTAATCTTTATATATTTTTCCATTACCATTTAGTTCCCTATACCCCTCTACCCCAAGCAATCCCCACAACAGATCTGCATCAATTCACTCTCTATTTCATGTAGAAAAATAATGGAAGCTTTCTTACCTTGAAAGGAAAAGTTTAACTTATTCAAATGAGAAAAATGTATCATTAATATGCTGATATTCAAAGCTAATCCAAACTATGCATATGTTCTTACTTATTGTATAGATTTTATCACCAAAGACATGAAGTTTTTCTTCAAATTACTGCGGAAAACAAGACTTGTTTGTAAAAAATGCTGATATTTTCTCCAAGCTGAGAAAAAGCAGAGAACTCAATTCACTTGCCCTTAATGTGACTATCTTTATAGTTTATTAGATTATTTTCCTTAAAATTTGGAAAACATCCCTGGTGGAGAGGGCACCCCCAACGCAGGAAATGGTGAGTAGACCTCACTTCCAGTAAACAGCTTGAACACACGGAACAGGCTGCCGTCATTGGCCACCACTGCCTTAGCACCATCTGTGCCTGTTCTTGTTTATCTTGTAGTTATCGATAATTTTAAAACTTCTTCTCCACTTGTAAGAGTTAATAAAGACTGGCCAAACGACGTGTTTTCTTGGGCCTTTCTGTTTAACTCTTATCTGACAAACACCAAAAGATCTGCTGAGCTGTTAATATCAGGGAATTCATTTTTAGAGTCTCCAGGAAATAGCATGGGCATTTTTGTTCTCGGGATAACAAATGCTGCTCTACATTTGGGCCATTTCTGTCTATCATCATCTGATAAATTATTGTATTTGGCAGAATTGCCCCATCAGATTTCCACCCCCTGGCTTTGTCCCAGAAAGCACTGGTTGCACTGTTTGGCTGCCAAACTGTAATGGGTGTCTCACCACTTACAGGGGCAACTCTGACCTGAGCACTGGAACACAGCACTATAAACAGGGCTTCTGCAACTTCTGTAATTTCATCTCCTGCCACCCTTGCTGGTGTTTCTGGTACTTCAATGTCTTCCTGCTTTGCTTTAAACATTTCAATACCTCTCATGGTAGTTCTTGTACATTCAAAACTGGTATTTGAGATTGCATGCTTTATTGCCAGAACTTTGTCCCGGAAGACACTGTACCTCATGGAAAGTATATGCTCATTGTTAGCCCACTAAAATCCAAATCTCAAATAATTTTCACTAAATCTCCATGATATTATTGTTTTCTTTGCAGCTGCTGTTTTCACATCAGGAACTGGTAGTTTCAGGAGGTTCGATTTGGTCTTCCTGCTACTCTGAAAGCCAATGACGGATTCTATCACAGTCACCACTGCTGTGAGATTTCCATCAGTATCTTCAGCATTAGGCTTTAAAGAACTCATTTAGAAAGCACTGATCCATGGTAAGTCCACCAGTAAAGGAAATCAAGGAGTGTACAGTCCCAAATGCAATTCATCTCTTAAATTTTGCAATTTAAAATGACATGGAGGTGCATCACTGAAAAGAATGCCATAATGATAAAAAAAATCAGAAACAAACACAGATACAGAGAACAAACCGATGGTTGCCAGAGTGGGGTGGGGGTGGGGTGGGCCAAAAAGGGGAAGAGGATTAAGAAATGCCAACTTCCAGTTATAAGTCACTAAGATGAAAAAAATGTAGCATATAAGAACCCACTTTAGTGACCAAACTATATTATACTTACATTTTAGTAGTATAACTACTTAGGATTTTAATAGGTATGCCCGAGCATCACCATGAAGTTCCTGTGGCCTTTGAAGTTTGCCCACTGTGCTAATGATTGTAGCCTTGGAACATGTAAAAATATTTCGAAATCATCAATTTTAAATACACAATTTTAAAAGTTCATCTAAAAGCTGTGAGGTGGTATCTCATTGTAGTTTTGAATTGAATTTTTCTAATAGCTGGAAAGTTGAGCATCTTTTTATATATCTGTTGGCCATTTGTATAACTTTTTTGGGAGAAGTGTCTGCTCAGGTCCTCTGCTTATTTTAAATTAGATTGCTTGTTTGTTTTGTGTTGATTTGTATGAATTCTTGGTGTATTTTGAATATTAACTCCTTGTCAAAGCTGTTGTCTGAAAATAGCTTCTTCCACTCAGTAGATTGCCTTTTTGGTTTGCTGGTGGTCTCTTTTGCTGTACAGAAAGTTTTTACTTTGATAGTCCCATTCATTTACCTTTACTGACCTTGCTTTTGGGGTCAAATTCATAAAATTTTCTAAGACCAAGCTCCATAAGTTAGTACCTCTGTTTTCTTCTATGTAATTTATTATTTCTGATCTTATATTTAGGTCTTTGATCCATTTTGAGTAAATTTTTGTATCTGGGGATAAACAGCAGTCTAGTTTTACTGTTTTTCACGTGGCTTTCTAATTTTCCCAGTACCATTTATTGAAGAAGTTTTCTTTTCTCCATTTTATGGTTTTAGCTACTTTGTCAAAAATTATTTGCCTACATGAGATACCACCTCACACTTGGTAGAATGGCTCTTATCAACAAGATAAGTAATAAAAAGTGTTGGAGAAGCTGTGGAGAAAAGGGCTCCCTCACTCACTGCTGGTGGGAACGTAAGCTGGTGCAGCCGCTCTGGAACACAGCATGGAGCTTCCTAAACAATGAAGAACTGAGTTACCTTATGACCCAGCAACCCCTCTTCTGGATATCTACCCCCCAAATTTGAAGATGTTTATTTGCAAAGCATATACAACCCTTTGCTCATTGCAGCATTATTCACAGCAGCAAAGACATGAACACAACCAAAGTGTCCTTCAATGGATGACTGGATGAAGATGATATGATACAAATGTACAATGGAGCACTACTCAGCCATAAGAAAAGAGAAAATACTGCCATTCGTGACAACGTGGGTGGGCCTTGAGAATGGCACGCTAAGTGAAATAAGTCAGACAGAAAAAGTTAAGAACCATGTGATTTCACTCATCTATGAGATATAAAGCTGACAACAACAAGTGAAAAAATAAGAAAAACAAACAAAAACTCATAGACTCAGACAGCAGTATGGTTACTACAGAGGAAAGAGGGGTGCGGGAGGCTAGTAAAGCGTGAAGTGGGTCAAGTATACAGTGATGGAAGATACTTAGACTTTGAGTGTTGGGCACACATGCAATACGGAGCTCATGTATCACAGAATTGTGTACTGGAAACCTACATAAGCTTATTAAACAATGTCGCCCCAATAAATAAAAAGAAAAAAAATAAATAATAAAAGTTTTATGCATCACATAAATTATCCTAAATCCTATGATATGCACATCATACATTTAGAAACAGTGTAAAGTGATTTAAAATGTAGATGCTAAATTCATATTTTCTGTGATTAAATTTTACCTCCAGCACTTACTAACTGTAAAACATGGAGCAGGTTATACAATTCCTCAAACCTTCAGTTCTTTTACCCATAAAAGAAACAATAATTACTGTTGTCATTGGATTATTGTGAAGATTAAATGAAATTTTACATGTGTGGTGCCTGGAAGATAATAAATTCTTAACTAATCTTGACCGATATGATGGCATAAGCACTACATTTTTATAGGCTTTTGTTATTGTTGTTAACTAAGAGTATTAGGGTTTGTATTTGCATATCAGCTCATCAATTCCAGCCCCTAGGAAATGAAGCAGCAAGCACATCAGAGAACAAAAAACGAGGTTGTGCTAAAATGACTTTTACCTGCAGGAGTTTGTGACTGAAGATGAACTTTCTGTTGTCAAGGTTTGGGCATATTTCTATTTTTATAACATAATTTCCCATGATCATACAGTCAATAATATCAATAGCTCATATTCAATTGAGCACTGGCTTATACTAGCTGCTGTAAAGCTTTGACCTAAATGAATTCACACAACATCCTTGTGACATTGAGTGTGTATCACTTTAGATGAGTGTGCCTACTTTAAAGATGAGGAGTCTTTAAAACAGGTGTAGAGAAGTTATGTAACTTGCCTATAACCACAGAGATAGTAACTAGGAGAACCATGATTCAAACATAGTCCATTTATAATCCCAGGAAATAAGATCATGACTATTATATTTTGCTGCCATTTAACAGAAAGTAAAGCCCAGAATTCAACTGCATAACAATATTTCCTAGGGTTTATTTAGTAGAATCTCATTTCTAAAATACTGGAGATTTCTGAAAAATTAAATATTCCATAATTAATTGAGATTAATTTTAGATTATTTGATTTAAAGTTAATAAATACATGGATTTCTCTTTGCTGAAAGTTTTATTCACTCTTAAGTACACCTATTAAAATATATTAATGACAGATGACAGAGAGGCTTGAATAATTCTCTGAGATCATTAGGATTATTTTGCTAAGCATTTTATATTCCTGGTAGAAGTTCCCCGTGAAACAATAACAAGGTTCCCAAAGCAATAAAAGCAAAAAATTCAGTGATTAAATTACAGCTTCACTTCACCATTAGGAAATTTTTATCACAATTGTGTTATATTTTAATTACATATATCCTGTCATAAATTTCAATTTTTCATTCAGCTAAAAATGCAGTGTCTAGTTATTTCACTAGACACTGGGGAGATCTGAACAAGACGTATATTGTATATATGAGTGTCTGTTCTAAAGGAACTCATAGTTAAGCTTGTTAACTGTTGACAACTGTTGCATATAATCAACTGATAAGAGAATTTCAGGAAGTTTGAAAAAAATGAAATCATACATAATATTTTAACAGCTCAAATTCAAATAAAACTGAGTCTATGGTTTACTTTCTACTATCTTGCAAAAAGAAAACAATTATGTAGCTAATACTAAACAGGCCAAAAAATAATCTCAGATTTTATAAATAATTTCTTCCTTCCTGACAATTTTATCTTCCATCGGTTTCTTCTTTAAATCCACAGTATATTGCCACTACTGTTCAATAAATACTGGGAGTCAAAATAAGGAGAACATTGTGGCAGAAAGTATAATAAATTAATCATGAAAAAATGATATAAACTAAGAGGCGGAATTCTGATTCCCTGGAATACAGTGATGTATAATAAAAATCATCTTTTAGTGGCATTTTATAAAACCAGGGCTTATCCAGGAGGGTACGAAAGCTCCATTAACATGTTTACCATGGTCCGTTTATATGGCACCAGAACATCTGTGGCTGGAAAAGTCTATTTTGTGATTTGTAAAGACAATCTCTGAGCCAGTACTGTTGGCCACATTTGGTTTTCATAGTCATAATAGAAAGAGATTTGAAACTTTTATTTGCTCTATTTAAAGTGCCTTAAGTGTATTACATGGCCAAATTTGTAGGACAGAAAGCAATATAGTAAAATTTCTTTGTTCTAACGATAATTAAACAAATTAAAGCAAAACTCAAAGAACGTCTAAATATTCCTTTAACTGAAAAATGTCCATACCTTATAACTTATTTGGCATTGCTCAACAAAGCAAAAATCCCTCCCTAATTAGGGAAATACAAAACATAACTTCTGAAATAGTACTGGGAGGAATGCCATGAGGCTCCGTGCACAGTCTTTCTGGGCTCCCAGGCCCGCAGCAGGGGTTCCTACCCTGGTTTCATATCACAGGGCAAAGGCTTCAGAAAAAGTGCTGTTGGCGCCCCAGTCCAGAACAGCTAATCCAGAACCGCTTAGTGGACCCACGTGTATCTTAAATATTTTTCTGGCAGTTCTAAAGTACATCGAGTTTGATAACCACCAAGCTAAAGAAATAATGCTGAAGCAGAGACAAGTGAAGAACAAGAAAACCTCAATGCGCTGGATTACTGATATGTAATACAGAAATAATCTGACTAATTTTTAATCTTCTAAAAGCTATATTGTAGAAAAACATGTGAAATTTACTTTAATATTTCATTTAACCCAATATAATCAAATCATTCTTTTAACATGTACTTAATAAAGTTATTAATAATATACTTCACTATCTTTGTCCACTAACTATTCAAAATCTGGTGAGAATTTTATGCTTAGACCTCCACTGGGAACAGCCGTACACTCAGTGCTGAAGCGCTGCTGTGCCCGGGGGCTGTCGGATCGAACAGTGCCGTGCGTGCCTTGCAATGTATTACTCACAAACCTCCTGTCGTCAAAAAATACTTACTTTTGAATATATGATAAAAATTATGAGTATTAGCAAACAATGTAATTTTCACAAAGGAATTATTTTAAAGATAAATTAGCAATGTAGCTACCCTTCCTCCCTTTCTTTCTTTTTAGATATATATTTGTCTTACAAATCTATATAACCTTAAAATTGTTTGTATAGTGTAACACAGCATAAGACTGGCTGGGTTTGTATTTCGGCTTCACTACATTTTATCTTGGTCCCTATAGGAAATCTCTCCATACAAATTACCTGTTTAGTCAATGTTAGGTATTATTATTTTAATAGCTTCATTTCATTAGTATACTTTATTAATTACTTTAATACCTTTATGTCATTCCACACTATAAATAGAGCAGAACTTATTCACCGGTTTTCTGGTAATGACATTTGGATTGTTTTTAATCTTCAATATTATAAAAATGGTCTTATGCATATACTTGGACATGCATCATTTTGTACATGAACCTGTATGTGTAGGACATGAATATCTAGAACTGGAATTTCCAGGGAAAATTCAATATATTTTCATATTTTAATTTATGTTGCCAAATTTCTTTTCACAGAGGTTCTATCAATTTATTCCCTAATAATATATGACAATAACTATTTTTTCTTTCACAGATATTAACATGTTAAGGTGTTTTAAAAATGACATCTGATATATAACCTCATTTTAGAAACATATCTGTACCTGACTGAAAAAAGCATATTGAACTGATTTTAAATAAAATAAAATCATCAAAAATTTTACTTTAGGTATTTTAAAATGTAGATCCTAGGACTCTTAGAGAATTAAGAAGAGATAAAAGAGAAAAGTAAGAAAAGATATCATTACCTAACTTCACCAATATTTTTGCTATCTGAATGAAGAGTACTAATATTTCAACATCTCACAATAATTAACAAGTTAATTACACTAATTTATCACTTTTAAAAGTTTAATTACTTCTATAGATCATTTTGGATCACTTTACATTCAATTAGGAAATATAAGTAGTGGACCTATTGTATTATAACTTAATTTATACAATATTATGGTTTTATAACTAACTCATATTATTAAAATAACTTGTCTCAAAATTGGACTTTTTGATTACTCATGCATGAATTCCTACAGACTATGATTATAAAGGACCAATGATGAAGCTCCTGGGAGGCCCCTTTGTCCTTAGTCTAGTTAGGCCTGTTAACCTCAGGTCGGGGCATGAGCTGCACCAAAGGAGCGTGCTGTGTAGGGCTTCCCTTTCATTATTGGGAACAAGTAAAAATAGGATGACCCAGAAATTTTCTGGCGTGGCCAGAAGTGTGCAGTCACAGAAAAACTGAATAAACTCAACAATATAATATCTAGGATTTAAAAATATATATACTGTAGGTAGAATGGGAAAATCAATCAACCTTCCTTCCTTCCTTCCTTCCTTCCTTCCTTCCTTCCCTCCCCCTACCCCTCTCTACCCTCCTCCTTCTCTCTTTCTTTCTTTCTTGCCAGTTGTGGCCACTGAAGCCTTGAACACCTGCTTCCTCTCCTGGCTTTGTTACCGACAATAAAGAAAGAGATTTCTGTTGAGGAGTGAGGGATTAAGTGCCCAGAAATAGCAAATCAATGCATGATAGTGTAAAGAGAAAAAATCAACTATAAAATACTTTCTCTTAGGGAACTATTTTTCAGGGGAGGTTTCATCTTGGAATTTTTCCAAATATCTTTCAAAGAAAAATAAACAGGCAAAAATTAGCACTGGGAATGAAAGCTTTCTTTAATATTAGCCTTATCATATTATGAGTTCTTAAATAGGATAGATGATGTTGGTGGGCAGAGAGATAGGTGATAGATAGATAGATAGATAGATAGATAGATAGATAGATAGATAATAGATGATAGATAGATAGATAGATAGATAGATAGATGATAGAAAGAAAGAAAAAATGTGTAAATGCAGAAGAGGTAAGAGCTAATGAGAAAAAGAGAGGGGGGCTTAAAAATTAAAGGGAAACTGTTAGGGAAATATCTGAAGGGAAGAATGGGGACATCAGATGACTCACTAGAAAATAAAGCACATTGTTGGTAATATTTACAAGCTGAGAATGTCTAATAATGTATAATGACAAAATTACCCATGTCATAGGCCCCTAGGGATAATCTGTGTGTTCATTTCTAAATGACAACATTGAACAACATTCTAACTTTTTCTTAATCTTCTCCTTATAACTTACTTTGAAATAAAATGGGGAAATCTTAATAGATAACCCATCAAATTGTAAAAGGAGTATGTATATATGAGAGAGAATTTTTATCATGACAAACCCATTGAAGAGAAATTAAATATATTAGACTAGATATTTTTATATTTATATTTAGTCTCAATAGTATCCATATTCTCTGATTCTATATTCATTTCTATAAGAAGTAAAAATGGAAAAATAGAATACTCTTGCTATATTAAAATTTTGTAAGATATTAGTTATATGTTAATTTTTTGACATATTATATACAAAGTATTCAGGTTTTATTGCCTATTACACAGTCAGAAAATCACGAATCTTTTAATTTCTCTCTTAATAAGTTCTATTATCTCTGAGTAACACACCTAAAATGATTTCTCACTAGGTAAAGTTGTAGCTAAGCTCAAAAATTCTATATGAGAAAATTAACCTGACACAAAGTTTTGTATGTGTTTACCTGCGTAAAATTAAATATCTGTATCAGGAAGCAGGGCGAAAAGAGGAAACGGGTTTTACAGCTTCTGTGAATCAAAAGCATACTCAACTCTGAACACGACAAACGCCCGAACTACTGCCTGAGGGAATTTTCCTATAAGCAAATACTTGATCTAGGCGGTAATACTGCATCTCCACGCAGTGCAATAAAGTAGGAATGCTCGTAACTGCCATCACTACAGTGATCTTCGTCTCCAACGTGTGATCTCTCTGGTCCTTTAACACAACCAGACATCTCTGTGCTGGGTCTCATGATCACCAAGGGAAAAGACAATGAAGCTGAAGAGGTCACCCAGAGAGTTTTTAAAAATGAAAGCTGTGCATGCTAAAATTCAGGATAGGCCAAAGCATAGCGTTAGAAGAGACAAGGGTATATAGCATATTCTATAACATAGAATTTAGCCTCCTACTACAAAAAATAATAATAATAATAATGTGGAGATAGTTATCTTTTTTTAATTTCAAGTGATTATAATCATTGACTCAAATAGAAAAACTTAACTACTCTGATTACACTTTGAATAAAGTAGCTTTTCTCTCATAGCTAAAAGGAACGGGAGAGTCGGACGTCAAAGCCGCGATCCACGGCCCTTGGCTCCAGCTCTCTGCGCTCCAGAACGTGGCCCAACACTGTCTTTTACTCTGCCCAATGTTGTTGTGAGCATCTGATTCGAGCAATGTTTAAAGTAACAGGAACTCCTTTCCAAAACTCCAAAGCTGTCCTCTGTTGCTGTTGGGCCCTCCATCTGATGCTCTGCTTTTCTTTTTTTAAAGATTTATTTATTTATTTTTAGACAGAAGGGGAGGGAGGGAGAAAGAGAGAGAGAAACATCAATGTGTGGTTGCCTCTCAGTGTCCCTCACTGGGGACCTGGCCTGCAGCCCAGGCATGTGCCCTGACTGGGAATCGAACCGGCAACCCCTTGGTCCACAGCCTGCGCTCAATCCATTGAGCTACACCAGCCAAGGCTGCTCTCCTTTTCTGAGACCAGTGTTCACGTAAAACACTGACTGCATATGTTTCCTCAAAGACAACTTTCTCCATGAGAAGAGCTGAAAACATTCAGAAAGCTATAGTAAATGAGTATGTTCACACCTGCTTCTGTTTTATTCACTAGGATATAAAAACAATACTTTGAGGTTCCTGCAAGTTAGAATGAAATTTTTTCAAGTCTGTATGATCAGGTTTGAAAAACCAGCTTAGGCCTAGCAAAGGGAAAAGGCATGCAAGAAGCTGTAGTCCTCCCTGACGGCACACCAGAATGGAGCTGAACATCAGGCCACAAGCAACCCTCCTACCAAATTTCTGTAATGGAACTAACATGAATTGGAATAATAAAAACCAGTCAGCCCTCAGGCACCATGCTAGACACTGGTGAACTAACTTGACTAGAACCTGTCATCAAGGGGCTTAGAGTACAATGCTTGATTGTTCAGTATAGTCTCCACTAGCCTCAGGTGGCTATTTAAGTAGAAATTAACTAAAATAGAATTTAAAAATAAGTTTCTCCATTGCACTAGTCATTGGACAGTAGAGATTTTAGACCATTTCTCTCCACACAGAAGGTTGTGCTGAAGAGTGCTGGTGCAGTGTGAAGCGGGCATCTCGAAGCTGGTCCAACTGCCAGGACAGCACTTCAGAAAGCAGTGCCGGAGAGTGGTCAGAGACGAAGAGAATTTGGAAAGAAGATTTTTACAAAATGTATGTGGCTTTCATTTTCAGTACTTCCTATTTTCATTTAGCTTTTTCTCACGGGACTTGCATACTTCTGCTTCTAATATGAACATCTGGGACACTAAGTAAACTTTCAAGAGGGTCACTTCTTATTTTGCCCAAACTGCCTTATGCATCCATAGTTTTATTTCAGGTATAATCAGCTTGGAGGGGAATTTATCGTGAGCAGGACCGGGGAGAAGATTTACTTTGTTCCATAAAACAGTGACCTTCTGATCCACAGTGTATTTTATCTGCGGGTCTTTTGAATGATTTATTTCTCTGGAAATAGTCTTATAAACTCGAGAAGCACGTGACTTGCTTTTTGTTCCCTTTTGGGCACTTTCATCTTCCTGCCTCTCATGACATTATCATTTTCCCAGGAACTTAACTCTCTTAGTTCTTCCTTTCACCATGTCCATTTCCTGCCTGTAGCCCTTATAAGACAGCCACATCCATTTCAGAAGTGAGAGATATAAGGTATATAGAGGTTACGCAATCTGCCCAGGGGATTTAAGCTGGGCTGTCTAAAGTCAAAGCTTGTGTACAAGAGAAAGTCACATATCTGTCACTTCCATTCTTGTCCCGGCCACCCCAGTTTAGGACCTTATTACATGAAGACTACGCACTTTTCCATGCCCTACACACAAATTTCCCTACACTACCGTTCCTCTTTCTCTAAGCTCAGCCTGGTGTTTTTCCCTGTCCTCTCATGCCATTTCATGCACAGGCGGTTCTCACACTGACTGAACATGAGAATCACTTGGTAGCTTTTAAAACATATGAACACCTGAGCTCACCTCAGAGCAGTCAGATAACATTTTCTTGGGTGAGACTTTGGCGTTCATTACATCAATGTGCACCCAGGGGTGAAGATGGTAAGCTTAAATCTACACTTTGTTTAAATTCCAGCCTGAATCCCACTTTCTGAATTAGATCAAACCTTCACCTCTTATGATCCCTTGAATACCTACATTATTGTCCCTTATATTTCTATTACTTACAATTATTTCAGATTTTTCCATTCATTCATTTAATACGTACTTGAGTACAAACGGACTGCCTGCTGCTTGTAAAACCTTATGTCTGTCATATGTGTGACCTCCTCTCTTCAACTAAATAAAACAGCCTTGAAGACACAAATTCTATCTTGTTTTTTCTCTAACAAAAACAGACCTCATATGGTTATAAACTCACATTAAATCTCAATAAATACTTTTTGGTGAATAGCTACAGTTCTGTATTTTATTCTTTTTTCCAGCTAGTTTTGCAGCAAATATCTATTGAAGTGCTAATTCAATAGATATTTGCTGCAGAAGATACTTTGAAATATTTTTTAGTTTTGCAGATAATCTTCACCTTGACTGGCTATAAACATATTTATTTCTTTTATGGCTTTCTATTTTAATGTTTTGAAGTGATTTTTTTCTGCCCTTTCTTATACTGTACACTGCATCCTAATTACTTAAATGCATTAAATACTTCTTCTGAGTTCTTTGTATTTATTAACTTATTCAATTACCCAATTTTGTGAGATAGTGTCTTCACAAGGAGTAGCTTCCGAGAGTAGACATGACTTTGCACAAGATTACCTGGACAGTTGAAGGCTAAGCTAGGACTCTAGTTCAGACAGCCTGGCCTCAGAGCCCACAATGGAACCGTCATCAAAGAAACAGTTTTCTAAAAAGACAGTTTTCAAGTAAAGAAATATGTATTCCAAGTAGGGGGCATAGACATAGTTTACTTAGTCCATGGGTAACATAGTTACTGACTTATTGGAAGAATTCTAAAATAATTGTAAAGCAGAAACTGCCATTACAGGGACTAAACGTGGATTTCACTCAAATGTCACTGATGTAACTAAAATATTTTGCAGAAAAAAGTTCTAAGAAATCTCCAAAGCCAATAGGAATGACCTAATTATTTTAAAGTTTGTCACTTTAGATAATTAAATAATATTTTGAATCTCTACAACTACCCTCAGATGAGGTTTGCACTTTGAAGGGGCTGGGAGCAAACTTCTCTCTTCTAACTTCACATTTCAAGATTTTTTTTTCAAAGAGGAAAAAGTAAAGGTTTCAGTTACTAAGTAAACAGTCTATAAATGTACATCCTGTCTAAAGCAGAAAAAATGAAACCAGCTTATTCTCAAGATTGTAGAAAGAGTAGGAGATTTATAGCTTTTTACCAGCCCCTCTGTTCCTCTAGACATTTTTCTTTCACATCTCTGTATCATTTTTCTCCCTCTCATTTCTCCCTTTTTTTCATAATTCATTACCTTTTCTATTTCTCTTTTTTCTAGGATTCATTTCTGAATCTCTTTTGAGCTGTGAACAAAATTGCTTTAAAAATGTACGGATGTGACTGAAAATTTTCAAAATAATAAATGTTCTTTTCCTTTCCTCATTTATCTGCCTTCTTCATCCATCCCATTCTGCCCATCTCCTGTCTTTTGTCCATCTTTGCTCCATGGTAAATTCTCCATATATCACTCTCCACACAAGTGAAATTACAAGGCATCCCCCTGCAATAAAACCAACTCTTTGGTTAGGAGCACCCAACCTGTTAGGAGTTAGAAATTAGATGCATCTTCCTTGGTGAGATGTTAACACTGTTTGAAGCCCAGCGCTTACTTAATATATACAGTATAAAGCTTCTGACCAGGCACATTTAAGGTACAAATTAAGGGGAAGTAGTTTTAGAAGTCTGATATTGAGAAAGAATTGGTAATTGAATCAACAGAGAAGTAATATAAAAGCTCTCAGACATATCTATTAAACTATACATAGAATGAGCTTCAACATTTTGACTGAATTATCTGCAGGGGACTAGATATGTACTCTGGGTCTAATCAATCTTGACCAGAAAATACTAAAGTAATGCATACTGGTAAAAAAAATTATGGTAGCCTTTTCTTGGACCCTCGAAACTGGCCGTGTAGGACAGCACTATCTACACGTGGCTCATTTGTAGAAACTTGTGCTATCTACAAAACCTACCAAAAGTTTGGTAGAACAGACCTAAGAAAATAGATGGTAAACATCCATGGTAAATAATACATAGGGCACTTCCCATTCTTGTGGTCAAAGGCAGAAGATGTTGATTGCTAAGCTACAGACAAAGCAAGTATTCTTACTTTCTCAAATGCGGAAGTTCATGGTTAGTGAGTGTGTGCATGTGCAATCAGTATAATGAATAGTATTGTTATTTTTGTCTAAATTGCTCAAGGATATTTGAAAGATAAGCCCAAAACTGTCAGAAATAAGCACTTTGACTTCATACATAAAAGCGAGAATACAACTAAGAAATCAAAACTCTCTGCAAGAACTATATCCATGTATATTTAGTTCACAAATATTTATTGGACACTTAATGTGATATGCAAGACACTTTTAGGATCTAAAATCAAGTTGTCTTGAGTTTCCCTGTTCAGTGCCATGAACTCTTAACTATATTAAGAGTAATAAATCTTTCCCAACATCAGTTTAATAATCTTCCAGCAGAATGAAATTATATTTGCATTTTATTTATCCAAGGAAGTAACACACTTTCTATAATCTAATGGAAATTTAAAACAGCCTTGCTCACAGCTGTCAAGAGATAAAGAAAACTAGAAATAAACCCATAATTGATCATCTTCTAACTGGGAGATTCACATCACAAACAGGCACTAACATTGCCCTTTATCAGCATTTGCATTGCCAACTGAAAGCAAGGAAACATCTAGACCTGTGCTTTCCTACAGACCCCATTTTGTCAACATTCCTCAACTGTTTCAAGGCCTGCTCTTCAAGATAAGAAAGCACACCACATTATAGAGATATATATATACACACTCAGAATTGGTACAACTGCTTCAAACTGTCACTAGAGCTCTCCAAACCACAAACAGTACCTCCACTATGCAGGGAGAGCAACTGAAGTATTTTAAGCAATTCTCGGATACACAATGCTTTCTTTTCTGTTGACAGTTACTCAGAGCCTCTGCCTGGGACCGAAGGTCAAGGAAAATGTGAGCTGTAACCTTTGATACCTCTCAGCTGCTGATTCCTGTGTAATCCCTCCCAGTCGTCCATAAGAGGACCTGACGTTCATTCAGCTGTGCTTTGTGCATTGGGTCCACAAGGAGTCAAGACACAAAGGCTCTTATGTCACACTCGGACTGTAATCTACAATTGTTTCAAAAGTGGCATTTAACTAAACACACCAGTCCATCTCAGTTTAAACCATGACACTTGCCAAGGTAAATTATACTTAATATTTAGCCTGATTTCCATACCCCCAATGAAAAGAATAAACGACTCCCTCTTTCTAAAATGCTTTCCTTCTCGATTAATTTAAAGGTGAAAAATAGCCAAGATTTTTTAAAATCCCAAAGTTTATGGTATTGTGATAGAGCACAATTTTTTGAGGTCAGGATAACCCCAGTTTGGATCCCATTAATGATCAATGTGGCCATAGACAGTTTACCTAATATCTCTGAGATTTAATTTCTTCATCAATAAAATGGGAAGAGGAAATATCCATCTCACATTGAATACGGTATGTAAGTGAGGTCAAATATCTGGCATACAATAAATGTTAGCTCCCTTCACTAGTGTGGGGAAAAAGACAACTAAGTTCACAAGCTTTATCTTTGAAAATATTTGTATTATTCTTGAGGGAAATGACCAAATTTAAATTACAATATGAAGAAACACAATTTCTGAGGCAGTTTTTAGGGCTCTTCACTTTTTGAAATAACACGTATGGTGTTTGAACAGCAATTCAAGAGGTAGGAATAATTTAAATCCAAAAAACCACTTACATTCTACTATTCAAGGTTTAGTGGTAAAGTGGGGGGGGGTAACTACATAATAAATATAATTATTGTCCTTTAAAACCCATTTTTATTAGCATAATGAGCCTTCACTTACAGCCAGAAAATTCTAATGTGTTTTCCCTGAGCTTATAAAGAAGAATCTGAAATTCAGCAGCACCCAGAAACTAAATTTTTAAACTTAAATTCTAGACAGTAAAAAGCATCACCCAGTAATAAAGGGCAATCCCCAACCTCTTATGGAAGAAGTAAGCTTAAACTCAAATCTCTGAAGATCTACAGCTAGATAGATTCACAAATTTATATTATTTAATGGGGACAATTGATAGAAAGACTCAAATATCTAGTTCTAGCAGAGACTTCAAATAATTACAATAGTCGTAACTACCAAAAAAACCAGTTCATAACCATGGCTAACTGAATACTAAGCAGCTGGCTATTAGTCAAAGGAAACCAAGGGGCATCATTTCTGTGTCACATGAAGAGAAGGGCTGCTAGTTGATGCCACTTTCTCTTTACTGCCTGTTGTTGGGTGCTCTGCAGAAGTGGCCCGAGGAGGAGGGCAGGTAAGACGTGACTCCAGCTCTCGGATAACGGAGTGATGACCGGAAGCTCAGACTGGAAGTACCTGGTTGTCTTACCGCCAAATTAGCCAGCGTTGATTGGTAACCTTTTCTGTGCTCAAATTACTAAATGAAACCTGCTCAGTGAGGGTTGCCAGTCCTTTCCAAACTGGCATGTGGACTCCGGAGTAATTTTGAGCTCTGATTCTGCCACTTAGCTGTCTGGTCTCGGGTAAGGTACCTTTCTCATCTGTAAACTGACCATTATGCTAGTTCCCACGGCACAGGCTGGTTAACTCAGTTAATGTTTGTGAATACTGGGACACAGGCTGGTCCACAGGAAACACATGGAGTGTCTTCAGTAAAAATAGTACACCCTCCACATACAGCATCAAGATATTCAGAAAAATCATCTCAGATTTATGCCAAAATCTTAATCTTCGACTAGGCAAGGAGTCAGACAACCAAGTTTTTTTAATAATTGAAATGTTTCACTTGCTTCAATAAAAGTATTAATTAAATATTTAAGTATATATAAAAATATTATCTATTTAAATAAAATCTATAAATATATAAATCACATATACTACACACTGTTTACTTTCTGTGTCATTTAACATGATAATGTCCAGGGTTTGACTTTTAAGCATGATCAATTTCAAGATCAGATTAAATGTTTACTCTGCATATGTGTATATATGGAAATAAAGTGTTTTTTATGTAGCTCATAACATTTCTACCCTATGATTATTTATTACGATTGATTATTGTCAACATATCATCTGTGCTGAATCATTTACAATGAATAAAACTCTTACTTTAGAAAGTTGGTTGTGCAAAGTAGAGCCTTTGACTAAATAACCTATACATAAAGAAAAAAAAGTATGATGTGGTCTTACCTTGAAGTAATCATACTTGTGGTACTCAAATACTGTTTTCTTTTACATCGTTGTTTTTGTAACAAGATGTAGTTTCTCTAGTCATAAAATATTGTAAGAGGATAATTTATGATAAAACATAGGGTGTAGGGACTCTCATAATTTACCCCAGAACTTTTTCGGTACGTCCTGCGCACGTAAACGTCAATTAGGAGCACTTCCGAGCGATGACGCTGGTTTTCCTCCTCCGTGAGTGTCCTGTCTCTGCTGATGGAACTACTGGTTGATAGTGGAACATCTAGATTTAAAGCATCGTGGAGTATTTTTATTTGTGTTTTTTAATATTATATTTGAAATTAGACTATGCTAGAAGAAAATATATAATTATAATCTAATAGTCAATTGAACAACAAAAAGTATCAAATCAGTGATTATTTAACTCAAAACCATACCAAAAAACTAGTTTAAATGATTATGTGTTTTACTCACTAAAGTTATCACACATTTTACTGATTTTGTCTGACTTTTACAATATATAAACCTATATACCTAAAAACAATAGTTTTTCCTACAGCTGAATGTCAGAGTTGAAGAAGTGAAAAGCACTAAAGAACTCTGTTCCTCACACTGGTGCTGAAGGAAATCAAATAGCTTGATGGTATGGCATCTTTCCCAGGGGCTAGAGGAAGCACCCCGCTATCTTATTCTCACTTTTAATCAAATGGTACATTTAGCTTCTTCTGGAGTGGGAGCCATGTGTGATTCACCTATATCCCCAGAGTATGTATCATATATTATGTATAAATAAAAGTATATGAACTCAAATGGGGCAAGTTGAGAGGCCACACATACAGCTCACTATAGAAGGTACTGAACACCACATGTGTTTAAGTCATGATCATGCTATTTGACATAAAGGTACACGGTACTGAATATCGTTATTGTTAAGTACAGGGCATGTTTAATACCAACAAAATGTTGTATGCTACAACAAAGTTTTAGATGCATTTCTAAAATGTAAAGAGAAATATTAAAATGTCATTTCCCTTTAGCTCTTCATGTTAAGCTAGTCATTCTTATTTTTTCATTTGCATTTTAAAATCTCATTTGCTGAGTTATATTTATTGTCTATCTTTTTTAACAGAAATGTTTTAAAGATTTTATTTATTTATTTTTAGAGAGAGGGGAAGGGAGGGAGAAAGAGAGGGAGAGAAGCATCAATGTGTGGCTGCCTCTTGTACGCCCCCTACTGGGGACCTGGCCTACAACCCAGGCATGTGCCCTGACTGGGATCGAACTGGGGAACCTTTGGTTTGCAGGCTGGCACTCAATTCACTGAGCCACACCAGCCAGGGCTGGCTATCTTTTTTTTTTAATAGTGGAAAGTAATAATCACTTTAGAAAAGTAATATTTTCTTGTGTGAGGATGCCAATTCTACCTTCAAAATATTTGTAGTGATTGTTTTTCTATCTCCTCCAATAAAAAAGTGCTTCTTGGGAATTAATATAACCCTCAACTTGGGTCGACATACCTTTCCTTAAAATGTACACACACAAAACAAATGTGCATAGTGAGTGTCCTATTTCTTGTGCTGACATTACTTCCATCAGCTGAAAATGGTTCTCCAGCTATCAAAACAGTCTAACATGGATTAGAGCTTGAGTTAAAATCAAAGCTCTCAAATGGCACGTCTGGGTACTACCTATAAGCTGACTTAACAGTACCAATGGAGTATCAGTGATGGATACTGTGTACACATGGCACATACACAGGTTTCACCAGACACAGGGGTAAAACGTTTATGCCTATATTAGTCATTCATAGCTAAATCCAATGCCAAACTTCTGTTTATAATGAAGGCATAGGATAATAGCTTCTTCATTGTTAGGGAATTATGAAAAAATTAGTATTTTCAATAATTAGAAAACTGTTGAAATAATTCAGGATAAATAGATGAGGACCTAAATGACTATAACAGTATTAAAAATTGGAGAGAAGTGGGCAGTTCTGAGACAGTTAGAAGATAGAATTGACAGGTCTTACTGGTCCATCGGATGTAGGAAAGAGGGTAGAATCATATGATGATCGAGTTTCATGTTTGACTGCATTGGTGCACAGTGATACTGTTTTTGAGATCAGGAGCACAGGAAGAGAAGGAGATTTGGAGTTTGGAAGGAAGGAGAAGACTGAGAAGATGAGTGTAGTTTGGGATGTGTTTGAGGTGTGCATGGGAGGGGCATCTTAACGAGGATATCAAGTAAGTACGATGTCATTGATAAGGTAAGGAGCTAGACTGGGAGGACGGATTTCACAGGACTAGAACATAGGTGATAACTGAAGCCATGAGTGCATACAAGATAATAATGTGTATACAGACAATAATGTAAAGAGAGGGAAAAGCATTGGAAATGGTTCTCCATATCATTAAATTGGTCACTAAGAGGTACTGCCTTATAAAAAGACTAAATTATTGAAAATATGCGCTATGATAGCATGAAGTGATATTTAACGTAAAGCTGGAAAAGCTGTAAATTAATTTTGCTTTCTAACGCCTTCAACATCCTTTTGTTACACAGTGTGGTTTCCTCAGGTTACCACATACATTTACTCCCTGGGCTGTTGAGGCCAGCTGGTTTCACTTTACACCACACAAACAAGCATGTGGCAAGAGGTTAAATCCTCCTAACCACTCTGCTCGTTATTTACTTGTGTTCTAGAAAACAGGGACCCACACAACCAAGCAATTCAATTAGAATCACACAAACCTCTTAATTTGTCATAGAAAAAACTAGTGTGGAAATGATTGATATCATACATGTTTCACAACTGCCCGTGTTTCAACTTCCTCTGTAAATTTTGGCGATCAAGACCTTTAAAAGATTTCAAGACCTCACTAATCACAGGCTCCTTATCTCTGTTCTTTGTTTGATTCTATCAGTTGCAAAGGACATTCTGCAAATTTTAAACTCTCCATTAAACTTTACCAAAGGAGCAAGATTCCATGTATGAACTGTGAAGTAAATGTTAAACTAAACCAATATATAATAAACAAAATAATCCCAGGCCATCCACATCATTATAAACAATTCTTAGATTGTGTTCTGAGACCATTAGCATTGTAATAGCTGCTATGAGATTGGTCCATTTTCTTTTGGTAAAATCTTTTAATATTTAAAAATTCTGAGTTGTCTCACAATATCTAAATCACCAACCACTCCTATCCCTTGCTGTTAAAGCCAGAGTTCCAAGTTATTATTTTTTAAGTTACCTCTTAAGCCTGGTAGTCTTATGAAAATACCTAACCCACTATCAACTTCACACATAGAATTAACTATCAAATTCATAAAATTTATAATCTTCATTTATGTTTTCATATATTCTAAAGTTTCCCACTGGAAAGTATTGAATCCTCTTCCTCAGATATAATATTATTGAGTTTTATGTGTCTATTATAAAGGCAAACTGTTTCTGAAGAAAGGTGATAACAAGGGTATAATGTTCACTATGCTGGCATGACTGTAACACACTTCCATAGTCATTGGTGCCTTAAGGTATTTTTACTTCCTCTGCATCTAAAAAGACACCAAAATGACATGTACTCTCAGAGTATTTAAGGCAGGAATTGACTCCGAAAGCCTTAGTTTACTGTAGAGTTAAGACATCATGTAAGGTCGGATCCTTTTGAAGTGTTTTCCTACAAGTGTTTCCAATAAAGTATAAAGCTAGATGGAAAATTTCAGGAATTGTCATTTTTTAAAAAATAGAGTAAGTTTTAGACTTAGAAAAAAATGATAGGGAAACCAATACCTTGGTTTGATCCAAAATGGATTCAAATTGCTTCTTCATGATCAAGTGAATTAAATTTTCCTAGAATAAAAACAGAGAAAAGCACATTATCTTTCCTCTGTATATTACAAATGGTCTGATTTTTCTTCATTAGTGTTACCTTTCTGCAATAGGGTGATGTGTGACTGGGTGAACAACTCAACATCTAGAAAAGTACCTAGACTATCACAGGCAATAATTAGCATTTGCAGGTAAAGGTGCTAGATAGTCAGACTGATGGATATTAATGGTATTAATTTAGAAAGAGAATAAGAAGTAGTATGCAGGCTTGTTAGAGTCTAGCTCTGGCACAATCAGCTACAGGTTTAGCTCTCAAATCCATCACTTACTAGTTGTATGAACTGGGCAAATTATTTAGCTTTCCTGAACTTTGGTTTCTTTCTATAAGAAGAGAATGGTAATACCTGTCTTTGAAAATTACATGAAGATTAAATGACAAAAGGTATATAAAGCATTTATCACTGTGGTTCACAGTAAAGCTCTTAAAAATGACAACAAAGTAAACTTAAACAAATATTTCCAAAAGAAATATGCTTTTTTCCTACTATTTGTTTAAAACAAAATGACTTTTGATGCAAACTAGTCAACCGAACATCCATGTTTATCTCACTCTCTCCCATGAATGTACTTCAATGACAATAAATCTAGGCTAAAAACAAAACCTCAAGAGAAATTAGAAAACAAGCCACAGACTAGAATATTTGCAAAAGACATATCTGATAAAGAACTGTTAACCAAAATATACAAAGGACTCTTAAACTCAACAAGAAGAAAATGAGGAACCCAGTTAAAAAATAGGTATAAGCCTGAACAGCCACTTCATCTGAAGAAATACAGTGGCAAGTAAACATATGAAAAGACGTTCAACATCACATGTCATTAGGGAATTTCAAATTATAATAACAATGAGATATCACTGCATACCTATTAAAATGTCAAAATCCGTAACACTGAACCACTAAATGCTGGCAAGGATGTGTAGCAACACAAACTCTCATTCATCACTGGTGAAAATGCAAAATGATACAGCCACTTTAGAAGACAGTTTGGCCATTTCTTACGAAACAGAACACAATATTGCCATACGACCCAGCAATCACGTTCCTTGGTATTTATCCAAATGAATGAAAAATATAAGTTTCCATGTCTACACAAAAACCTACATATAGATGTTTGAAGAAGCTTTATTCGTAATTGCTAAAACCTGGAATCAACCAAGCTGTCCTTCAGTAGATAAGTGGATAAATAAACTGGGCTGCGTTGAGACAAAACAATATTACTCAGTATTAAAAAGAAATGAGCTGTCAAGCCATAAAAAGACATAAAGGAAACGTAAATGCATATTAAGTGAAAGAAGCCAATCTGAAAAGGCAAAATAATAAAAACTTAAGTAATTGCCAAGAGTTAAGGGGCTTGGAGGGATGAATAGGTGGAGCACAGAGGATTTCTAAGGCAGTGAAACTATTCTGTTTGACATTACAATATTTTATATATACATGTCAAATATACATTTGTCGAAACCCAGAAAATACACACCACCAAGATTGAATCCTAATATAAACGATGGGCTTTGGGTGATAAAGATGAATAAATATAGGTTTATCAACTATACCAGATGAACCACTGCAGGGAGGGATCTTGCTAGGGTGGGGCATGTATAGGGACAGAAAGTATATGGGAACCCCTGTACCTTCCAGTCAATTTTACTGTGAACCTAAAACTGCTTAGACAATAAATTTTGTTAATTAAAAAAGGAAAACAACCAAAGCCAATATTTTCTTGTATTTAATTAATATTGTACAGTTGCCTATAATGCAACTGTGTGTTTTTTTTAAATGAAGCAAAAGAAAATCCTGGTTATTAATATACATGGTTTGCTATTTTAACTCTGTCAAGTAGTCAGTCTGTTATTACATTATGACATTAGGGGCATCACTTCCCAATGTTGGACATTCTATAATTACTGATTTCTGAAGGAGAATCTTCATTGTTATCTAAATATTTCACAACAGCCCCTTTTCTCTTAGGGTAAAGTATTTCTGAATTCCCTCTTGTGTTTTGAGGTAGCACACCCTCAAATGTACACAGCTAAGTGATATATTCTTCCATAGCTTATAAAAGTACTAGATATTAAATTTTTAGCAGCCCATGTCCCCTGAAGGATACAAACAGGAACCTTATAAATCAATCTATGTCAGTTAATGGTTTTCTTCTGTAAAATGCTACTTGCCTTAGGTGCCTATTTAATTGTTAAGCAGAAGCAAAACACCTCAGAAATAATTCAGAAGTATTAATATATCACTGCTGATCTGTAAAAATCAATTTATAGTTTAACATTCATCATTTTTATTTCCATGGAGAAGCAATTAACTATTAAAGTAAGCTTATTTAAACCTGTCTATTATATCATTTGTTCTTCTCATTGCTATGTCTGACCCAAGATGGAAATGAAAATATTAATATAATATTTAGCTCTACCCTAAGTCTCTGGATACATATTTACCACCCCCAAATGCTAGTGGATTTGAAACCTATAATTAAAGTGTGGCCTCAACTACATTTAGAGGATTTTATGCTGAAGTACTACAATTGGGAAAAACACAAGAAATCAGATGCACTTGATTTTTATTCAACGTGACTGCTTACTAGGTGTATGATACTGTGCAAATTAATTCAAGAAACTATAATGTGGAGATGGGTATGTATACATTTTAAATGAATTTATAAATATGAAGTACAAATGTTTAGTTTTTTTCCATGACTTCTCAGTGTCTTTTTACTCATTTATCACATTGAGAACAATTGTTACTTGTAGAACTAATCATTCAATGAGAGGATATATGCCAAAAATCACTGGAATGCACTAGATACTAAAAAAAAGTCAAATTCCACCAAGAAAAAAAAATGTGGCCTCAAGAAAATTTCCAGAGCAATGTCATGTAACAAAAATGAGACACACACACACACACACAAATACACACACACAAAGAGAGATCCTATATGAGAACAAGATAAAGAAGAAATTTCAAAATCTTTTCTGTGGTTTCCTGAGAGAAGTAAAAAGAAAAACTACAAGCAAAAATTAATATTAAATAAATTAAAAACCAACAGAGAGAGATTCATTCTCTAAAATAATCTCAGTTTGGTTTAAAACTTTGGGAAGGTGACAATTTGCTGTGACATTCTGGGCTTCTGTAATCGAGTTTGCTAATCTTGATGAAATAGTGGAGGCAGAAGTAATGAGAACCAAGGTGGACTAAGGAGGGGCTGATATTAAAGTGCATAGATGGGGATAAGTTACTGATTTAGACTAATAATTAAGAGAAAGAAAAAACTAATATAAAATGTTTCTATTATTTTTTTTGTTCCACAGCATTCATAGTTGTTATTGTATGGTCCAAATATGCAGGAAATAATGAACAAAATATTTATAATCCTATCTAGATTTTTTTTTCTATGATCAGACTATCTATAATGCCAGATAACTCAAGTAATTGACTCAATGTCTGAATGAAATTGTCTAAAAAAACATAGTAGCTATTTTCTGGCTCTTCGAGAACTTGATTTTGTCTACTCTAGGACTCTACCCTAAGCCCATCCACAGTAATCCTGGAGTCACATAATCTGGACCGAGTGTACTGACAACTGGTCTACTTGCCCCTTTCCTGACCGCACTGGCGTTCCTTGTTGGCAGTCTCACTGGCTCCACCCAGACGGAATGCTGCTTTCCCTTGGCCATGATGATTTGTTCAGTGATGAGGAGTATGACCAAATTCAACTCTTTTCAAGAGTTTTGGCAGGAATATCTGTAAATATATTGTATGATTTCAGAAATGTACAGCAGCCATATAGAAAATTGGTAAATTTTGTGAAAGAATATATAGGAAAGCTTAAATACATGGAAAATCATACCATATTTCTATGATAGATTGGAAGACTTATAATTGATAAAAATATTTTCTCCAAGTTACTACATTCATATTATTCATTTTGACTAAAATAAATAAACAGATAAAACCAGGATGTTTAGTTTATCTGACAGGATAAACACTGGAGAATAGTTCAGGTAGAACAGATGGATTAGATTTAAGTATTTTTAAAAAGCTGAAAAATTATACAAAATATTAAACCAAAATTAAATTAAATGGACCAAAGATTTAAATATAAGATCTGAAACAATAATTTACAGAGCAAACATAAGTACTAAATGTATGGACTTTGGTATTTGAGAAAATTTTATGCATTTGCCCTCAAAGGCAAGTGAAGTAAAAGCAAAAATAAGTGAATGAGACTATATCAAACTAAAAAGCTTCTACACAGCAAAATAAACCACCAACAAAACAAAAGGGCAACTAACAAAGTGGGAGAAGATATTTGCAAACAATGCCTTTGAAAGAGATTAATATCCCAAATGTATAAAAAAATCATACAACAATGGAAAACAAACAATCCAATTAAAAAACCAACAGAGGACCTGAATAGACACTTCTCCCAAGAAGACATACGAATAGCCAACAGATATATGAACAGATGGTCAACTTCAAGAAAATTCAAATCAAAAACTATAAGGAGACATACCTCCTTTCTCCACCCTACAAAAAACAACTATAAGGAGACACCACCTCATACCAGTTAGAATGGCCATCATCAACAAGACAAGTAATAATAAGTGGTGGAGGAGCTGTGGAGGAAAAGTAACCCTCATTCACTGCTGATGGAACTGTGAACTGGTACAGCCACTATGGAAAACAGCATGGAGGTTCCTCAAAAAATTAAGAATAGGGTTACCATATGATCCAACAACCTCTCTTCTGGCTATCTACCCCCAAAATATGAAAACATTTTTTCATAAAGATGGACATCCCTACATTTATTGTAGCATTATTCATGGTGGACAAGACATGGAAATGGCCAAAGTATCCTTCAATAGATGTTTGGATAAAGAAGATATGGTACATCTACACAATGGAATATGTCTCAGCCACAAGAAAAAATGAAATACTGCCATTTGTGACTACATGGATGGATCCTGAGAATCCCATTCATGTTAAGAAAAATTAAGTCAACTGAGAAAAGTCAAGAACTGTATGATTTCACTAATATGTGCATATAAAACTGAAAGCAACAAATGAACAAACAAATAAAAACTCACAGATACAGACAACAGTGTGGTGGTTACCAGAGGGAAATGAGGTTGGGGGGAAGGTAGTAAAGAGTAAAAGGGGGATAAGTGGTGATGAAAGATTTGACTTTGGGTAGTAAACACACAATTCAATATACAGATGATGTAGTATAAAATTGTACACTTAAAACCTATAATTTTATTAACCAATGTCAGCCAATAAATTTAATTTAAAAATTTTTAAACATTAAGAAAATCATAAGAGCAAGTATTATATAATCTTGAAGTAGAAAGCTTTCCTACTTTGATATCCAAGGTCTTAAAACATAAAAAATAGAATTGACTACAGATTTGTATGGAAGAATATAGAAAATCAAAAGACAAATAAAACACTGAAGAGAATTTTTTATAACCATATGTAAAGAAACAGCACATGTAGGGAACTGTTCCACGCATTGTGGGAAATGTAGCCCAGCTATTCACTGTTTAAAAATATCTCAGTGGGAAGTGTATCGGCAAGCAGGCCCCACGTGCATGGATGGGTCTTCCCTGGGTAAATCAAGCCTGCATTTTTCCCTAGAGATAAAACTTGCTATGCTGAAACTCCCTCACCCTGGGTTAAAAGAACAAACACTGATTTTATATCTTCTAAGTGGCTTCCTGAAAGTCTGTGATAAACCTCTCAAGTATAGCCCAATACCTGTTGCCTTTACATTTGCAAATACCCCTTTTGATGTGCCTCCCTTGTTGTCCCTCACCTAATGCAAGCCTATACATGGTAAATGAAGACCACTCTGATGTAATGCACCCAGAAAAAACAATAAAAGCCTCTTTAGGCAGGGCTCGGGGCCTCTCTCTGTTACCAGAGGGGGGTCGTGTAGTTCCTGCATTCTATTCCTCCAGATTTCATGTGTGGAATTATTTACACACCAGCCACAGCATATGGATTCTGCGGGACAGGATCCGTGACAAGCACATACCAGAAAAATTCAAACAATTCCATAGGAAGAAACAGTTGCATGACATGAAAAAGTAATTGCAAAGAAAATCAATGGCCAATAATCATATGGAAGATAACCACCAAAAATGCAAACTAATGTGATATCATCCTTCATCCACCAGAGTAGCAAAGATATATAAGTACTATTAATGCCTAGTAATGATGAGAGTATAAGGAAATGGGTTTTCTTATATGTTTGTGGTAATATAGATTCGTTCATTATTTTGAATGGCAATACTTATTATAACATTGTCATAATTGCAAAAATATTTTAAACCACTGAAATGCCCATCAAGAGAGACTTGGCTAATAAATTAAGATATAAAAATAGAATAAATGCCAAATATCTACTAAAACATATAAGAGGGATGTATGTGATTTTATGCAAAAAGAAATTTCTAGGGTAAAACATATGAGTTACAAAAAATGTTATAAAAACAAATATCTAACTTAGTCACATATCAATGATTGCTCAGTTATATCTATTGAGTGCTCACCACTTAGTGCCAGTCACTAAGTAAGCTATACACCAAGGGATGCATATGCAAGCACACACGTGTGCAAGTACATACTCACATCTATATGTATGCACATGCATTAAACTTTTATTACCTTTGTGAAATGAGAAGTGGAGGGCAGGGGGGGTGGAGGGAAAGGGCTGACAGGGAAGCGGGTTCCAGAAGGATGAGAGGTTCCCTCACTACGACACACAGCCATATCTGCTTGAATTATCTTTATTGTGGACATGTATCAGCTTTATCCTCTGGGGGAAAACTCAAATATAGTTTCATTTTAAAAGAAAGAGAAATGTAAATATGTGATATTTTGTTACTCTCAGAAAAGTTATTCAGTGTTTTCAAAAGATGAACTGTAGTTTTCTGGTGTGCTGCTTTTCCAAATACAGAGCCTTGTACATGTCCATGTGCCATGAGTTTCTTCACATGGAAAATTATCGATAAAAGGCAGCTCATGCTGAATGACAAAGCTGTTCCATCAGCAAGTCTTGGGAATGATAAGGTTTTGTAGCTTGGATCTCATTCCTATTATATTAAGGAATTAATGCTATAAAAGTATGTAGCTCTTAAAAATATGTATTTTTCCATAATATACTAATGTCAAATAATGAACAAAAGTACAATTTTAGTTTCTGTAATAATGTACCTCTCTGGACATTTAATATTTTCAACATAACATAGCTTTTATTCTGCTGTCTTTGGTGAAGACAAGTTTAAGTAAATTTATACACTGCAAATTATACACAAACAAGTATAGGCACATGCTCTTTGGATAGCTTTAACATATCTATTCTGAAATTGATATATTCTAAGATAATAAAAGAAAACTAATTTGTTTTACAAGAGTGCCTCCAGCAAACTGTAATTTATATAATTCCTAACAGCCTGGCTTAGGATATACTTGGGCTCCCAAACACATAATTAAAATGTTTTGTCAAATAATAAAACACCTTGACTCCAGTGGCAGACTTATTTACCAAGATTGAAAATATGGAAAATAACAAAACGGGGTCTTCTTTTTTTAAATGATGGATTTTGTTTTTATTATTTTTTAAATATATTTTATGATTATGCTATTATAGTTGTCCCAGTTTTTCCCCTTTTGTGCCCCTCCACACAAACACCCCTTTGCTCCAACAATCCTCCATTTAGTTCATGTCCATGGGTCATGCATGTAAGTCCTTTGGCTTCTCCATCTCCTATCATTTCCCTGTCTATTTTGTACCTACCAATTATGTTTCTTAATCCCTATACCTTTTCCTCATTCCCCCCTCCCCCTCCCAGCTGATAACCCTCCAAATAATCTCCATATCTATGATTCTGTTTTGTTCTGGTTATTTGCTTAGTTTGTTTTTTTAGATTCAGTTGTTTATAGTTGTGCATTTTTTGCCATTTTACTGTTCATAGTTTTGATATTCTTCTTTTTCTTAAATAAGTCCTTTAACATTTCATTTAATAATAAGGGTTTGGTAATGGTGAACTTCTTTAGCTTTATCTTGTCTGAGAAGCACTTTATCTGCCTTTCCATTCTAAATGATAGCTTTGCTGGATACAGCAATCTAGGTTGTAGGTCCTTGCTTTTCATCACTTGGAATACTTCTTGCCAGCCCCTTCTTGCCTGTAAAGTTTCTTTTGAGATATTAGCTGATAGTCTTATGGGAACTCCTTTGTATGTAACTCTCTGCTATTCTCTTGCTGCTTTTAAGGTTTTCTCTTTGGTTCTCTCTTTATCTTTAACCTTTGGCATTTTAATTATGATGTGTGTTGGTGTAGTCCTCTTTGGGTCCAACCTGTTTGGGACTCTCTGTTCTTCCCAGACTTGTATGTCTATTTCCTTCACCAAATTCAAGAGGTTTTCTTTCATTTTGTCAAATAAGTTTCAATTTCTTACTCTTTCTCTTCTCCTTCTGGCATCTCTATGATTCAGATGTTCATATGTTTAAAATTGCCCCAGAGGCTCCTAAGACTATTCTTGCTTATTTGAATTCTTTTTTATTTCTGCTGTTCTGATTGAATACTTTTTCCTTCTTGTGTTCCAAATTGTTGATTTGATTCTCAGCTTCAGCCTCTCCACTGTTAGTTCCCTGTAGATTTTTCTTTATTTCACTTAGTATAACCTTCATTTCTTCCCTTATGTTACTGCCTTACTCATTGAATTCTTTGAGCCTCCTGATCACCAGTGTTTTGAACTTTTCATCTGATAGGCTGGTTATCTACATTTCATTTAGTTCTTTTTTTTTAACTTTTTAAAATTGTTGTTCAAATATAGTTGTCTCCTCTCACCTCTTCCCCTCACCACTCCCTCCAACCAGCCATCCCCATTTCCCATCCTTATTCCTACCCCCATGTGGTTTTGTCCATGTGTCCTTTATAGGTGTTTCTTTCTGAGGTTTTGTTCTGTTCTTTCATTTGGGCCATATTTCTTTGTCTTCTCAAATTGGCAGCCTCCCTCTGTTTGTTTCTGTGTATTAGATAGAGCTTCTTTGACTCCCTGTCTTAGAAAAGGCACCTACAAATAAATTGTGTAGGGTGGAGCCTTAGGTAATTGCCAGAGTGGGGCAACCCCTTTCACTGCTTTGTGGCTCTATGTAGGAGGAAAGCTTGGAGAGGGGACAGAGCTGCTGCCTGGCTTCTGGAGGTTTGCCCAGTACTCATCACATTTCCAGTCACTTCACCCACGTCCTGTATGCAACTGGTCCTCTTCCAGCTGTTGCCCTGGTGATGAATCCCAGAGTGGGTGGGTTTGCCTACATTCTAAGCTTGTACAGGTCCTTTAAATGGACTCTCCCAAAAATCTGGCAGTTTCTTACACAGCCTCAACACCCATTGGTTTTTATAGTCAGAAATTATGGGGATCTATCTTCCTGGTGCTGGAACCCTGGGCTGTGCAGTCTTGCCTGGGGCTGGGATCACTTGTTCCCAAGATATCTCTCCCGATTTTTAACTACCACATGCAAATGTGGGACCACCGGTTTACTGCCTCCATCTGTATCTGCAACTCTGCCCCTCCTACCTGTCCGGGTAAATGTGGCTTCTTTAAATCCTTGGTTGTATGGCTTCCATACAGCTTGATTTTCTGACAGTTCTGATTGTTGTTTGTTTTGCGATACCGTCGTAATTCTCTCTGTGGTTGTATGAGGAGGAGAAGTGTGTCTACCTACACTTCCACTTTGACTGGAAATCAAATGATGGATTTTTTATCCTTTGTGTCTATTTTGTCTTCTCCCAGTTCCAGTAGTGCCTGTGTGCTGAGAGAAACCCACAGGCAGACCTTCTGAGCTCGTTGTGCTCAGATGAGTGGCTTCTGAGGCCTTTCTACCCTGAGATAGAGTCAGCAAGGACAGGTCATGAGAGGAGCATGTTAAGCAAGGCAAACAGTGATGGGGACTCAAAAGGGGTCTTAAATTCAATTTAAAAATTCCTAAGGGTCACTGCCACAATAAACATTTGTAACTGAAGGTGTGACTTTCTGCTTTTCTGTATTGCTATCTTCTGTACCAGTTGTGTTATAAAATATGACCACATCAACTCTAAAGGAGAAGATCTTTCCATTCAATCAAGCAAAATCAAATAACATGAAAAGTTCTCACTTCTTCAGGGTGGACAATTGTCCTCCAGCTATCAGGTCCATGTTTCAAGGATCCCTTTGGTTAAGGATATCTTAATCAAAAAGATTAATTATATCCTCTGAGAAGAAATATCAAAAGCCCAATAGTATTAGCCTGGAATCACAGGCAGAAATGCATGGATTTGATGATCACAAAAACAGCAGATTGAAAGATCCATTACTTGCTATCAAGTTACCCTCTTGAAAAGAGTGCCCTTACCATAAAAGTGTGTATAAACTATAAATAATAATGTTTCTTTTGTAAATTCCTGAAGTGTCTTCCAGAAATATGCTGCTAAAATGACTTTGAGCATTCAAGGAAATGGGAGGTTAGGCTTTGTGACAGGACTATATTTTATAAGAGCACATTATACTTATGAACTTAACAAGGCACATCTCAATTTCTTCATGAGTCCTTAAAAATTGCCATTTTGAATTCAGACTCTTGTATTCAGTAAATATAATTCACAAAATTACATGAAATATGATTTTTCATCACTAAAAATTGTTGGGTCACAATAAGAAGGTATTGGGTGAGTCAATGACTGGTTACTTTCCCTCCTGCTTAATGCTAACTTAAGTAGCCAAGCCCTGGCCAATGTGGCTCAGTTGGTTGGAGCATCGTCCCATAGCTGAAAGGATGCAGGTTCAGTTCCTGGTCGGGGCACATACCTAGGTGGTGGATTTGATCCCCAGTCTAGGCACATATGGGATGCAACCAATCAGTGCTTCTCTCTATCTTTAATGTTTCTTTCTCTCCCTTCCTCTCTCTTCTCTCTCTAAAAGCAATGAAAAAAAAATGTCCTCAGGTGAAAATTAAAAATAAAATAAAGGAACCAAAAAGAATGAGTTCATCCTCATTATCCATAAGCAGAAAAAAAAATTAAGAACTGAGCACACCTACATTAAAAGATATTATGAGGTAGAGATATGAGAGTGTCTTTGTTCTCCTGACATTACTTTGCCAAAGCATTTTTTAAGTATTTTGTAAAACTTAAATCTAGTTTTTTGCATGGCCAAAGATTATATTAAAATAGTTAAAGGCAGATTTTTTAAAAGAAAACATCACTTTGAAGAAGAAAATATTCCAGTACGTACTTCTGCATATACAGTAAGTATCAGTGAGGAGACTAACGTTCTACAGCACTGCTTGCTAATTGAGCCCCTAGGAATATCATATCAGGTCGGTCTAAATGAAAAGTTTGATAGCAATTTTTTAAATGTCAAATTAAAACATCCCACCTTTTAAAAATTAACACAGAATGTGCAAAATGAACCAAAAACCAAGAAATAACTGGCATTTGGTAGTACTTAAAAGGATAACAAAAAGAAGACAGTTTAGGCAATTATTCCAATATTTTATACCCTATCTCCATTTATTAAGGGGAAAATTAACAGATGTAACTCAATGTATTAAGTGTACAAATCCATACATAACCGTATTTTAATCTTCTATATTTCCTTAAAGCTAAGCGTAGAGCTCAGCTCTGTGACTATTAGACCATAGGAGTTGCTAGTGAAAAATGTATTCACAAGTCCTATTGTGACAAAAAGTCATGTTCTATAGATACCTATGCAGATTGTAATATGACAAATTCTGTGAGCAAAAAAAGTAGGGCAAGTGTTGGCAATCATGTTATTGATGAATAATATATGGATTGTTCTGTGGTTCTGAAAGGTGAGGGAGTGGGGATATGGGGTAATACACTTCTCAAGCAAAGTTAGTTCTGAGAAGAATTGGCTTAGTCTACTGTTTCACACATTTTCTGAATACAAGAATCACCTGGCACTTTATTAAAAATACAGAAGAAAGGGAACCCTAGTGCACTGTTGGTGGGAATGCAGACTGGTGCAGCCACTGTGAAAAACAGTATGGGAATTCCTGAAAAAATTAAAAATAGAACTGCTTTTTCACCCAGTGATTCCACTTGTGGGTATATATTCTAAGAAACCCAAACAGCTTAAGTGCCCATCAATAGTCAATGGATAGAAAAGCTGTGGTATATTTACACAATGGAATACTACACAGCAGTAAAAAAAGAAGAGACTCTTACTTTTCACAACAACATGGATGGACCTGAAGACTATTATGTTAAGTGAAATAAGCCGGTCAGCGAAAGACAAACACCACATGATCTCATTTATATGTGGACTCTAATGAACAAGATAAACTGATGAGCAAAATGGAACCAGAGGCATGAAAACATGAAACAGACTGACAGCTGGGGAGGGGAGGGGAAGGTGAGGTCTGGTTGAAAGAAGGTGCAGATATTAGCCAAAGTACATATATGCATTGCCCATGGACATGCACAATGGTGTGGGGATTGCCTGAGGGAGAGAGAAGAGGGTTGGGGGGAGGGAGAAGAAAGGAAAAACTTGGGACAACTGTAATAGCATAAACAATAGAATATAATTTAAGTTAAAAAACACAAATTCTTAATGACGTTTCCCTGCCCCAGTTCTGATCCAGTGGGGCTGGAGTGATGCCATCATTTGTGTTTTTTATAAAACCTCAGGTGAGTCTCAATAACAGGGTTTAGGGTTTAGAAAACCCTGTCTCAATCTCTCGAATTGTTCACCCTTGCACTTGGCCAACATGCCGGAAAACTAATCATTCAATACTGAATAAAGCAAACTAGTACCTTCATCTGAGTAAGCAAGATATGAGCAGGCCTCACATTCCATCAGTGGGCAGCAGTTAAAAAATAGAATAGTTAATTTACATCATTTTTCTCTTTCAAATAATCATTATTATTACTTTGTTAGTGATCATCCTAGTTAAAAATTAATTACTAAAAGGCACAGCATGGTTTCATACTGTTATTATTAGACATGGCCCTGTGTTCTTTTACCAAAAAAGAATTAAAGAAATACATTTGTTGTTACATCCACAGTCTTTATCTATCTCATTTATCCAAATATTCTTCAAAATAACATTTTAATAATTCATAACATGCATCAACGCTACTTATATTATTAAGATTTGCTGGCCTTCAGTTTTTTTGCATGACATGCCTCAATTGTCTTATAGGGAGATTTTTAAGCTTGTATACATTTAATTTAATGAAACAGCCTATAAATAAAAAAAATTAGAAAACAATATTTTGTAAACTTAAAACTATTTTAAAGGAAAGTAATGCCCAGTACAAGTAATTTTTCTTTTCCATGATTATTAGAAGTATTTTATATTTAGTTCACTAACGATTTTGGGTGACCCCTTACATGATCATAAAGGAGCCAATTTTCTAAATTGTTCCTTTCATCCTCTAGTACATGACACTACCCCTCCTTCAGAGGCTGAACTCAAAAGCTCTGCTCTCGTTAGAACACATTAGAAACCCTGCCTTGAGACGGCTGCATCTAGCTCTCAAGTTGCTCTAAGTTCTTCCTTGGGTCAACGAGCGGGACCACGAAAGGCTCCATGGTTGAACTGAATGAATTTTGTCCTTCATTTGATTATCTATTGGTAAGACTTTTGCTTTTGTCAAAAGAACAAAAAAAAGAAGACATTACAATTTTTCCTTCAGGATATATTTTTGAAAACATGACCTGTCCATACCATGAAATGCCCTGTATATAAGTCCTCACATAAGAAATCCCTTTTAAAAATTATTATAGAGGATAGCTGCTTTACCTATATAATTGGTATACTTTTTCCATATAGATACTGAAACATTATATCACTGAACATATTCCTATTTTTAATTGCCAATCATAAATCTTAAATCCAAGTTTGAAGCTCAGATTTGATGTTCTAATGAAGTTAATGTGTTAGTCCTAATGGTATACAAAGGCATACCCAATATACACGCCCACACAGATACACTCACTCACACAAATATGTTGCCTCTGGATTCCCTTTCTATTTTCTCTTACATACTAAAAAAATTTATTATTTTCTTCTACTTATCATTCTTAATGTAGTCGGGAGACGTACATATACGTTTTACGTTGACTGGTAGTGGAATGCGGGAGACGTATTAGTACGTTTTTTATAGACTAGCGGTGTAACAGGGTGCAGCCAAGAGGCGGGCCGCCAAAGAGGGAGATAATTGGCTCTATACCAAAGGCCACACCTGCCCCGAATGCTGGCAGGTGTGGCCAGTTTTGGGAG